>VZRO01002605.1:271035-309043 GCA_013397915.1 Daphoenositta chrysoptera
TTTTTTTGGTTTTTTTTTTTTTTTTTCTATTCATCTTTTCCCTTCTAAGCAAGTCAGTCAATCAAATGTTTGAAGAATTTACATGCCTAGAATTGCAATTTCCATTACTGGGTATATAGATTTCTGATACTTTTAAAATGCCGACAAACAATTGACATAGTACTGAAAGATGGATGTTAAAAGGTCATTGGTGAATAGATGTTTGTGTGTTCTAGCATATGCACTCATACTGAAATTATTTTTTTGCATCCCAATAAGACTATACTTTCATACAGAAAGAGAAAACAAGTATCTACTCTCTTTGTTTCCCTGTTGAAGAACTCACTTAAAGTCTTTAAGGAAAGCATTTGAAAAGAAAAATAAAAATGTGTGAAAACTTTAGGTTTGACTCTGAGTAGAAGAATGGGTCATAATTGACTCTCCCCATATAATTCCAATGGACTGATTCAATTCATTATTTCAAAAAGATCATCTTTCCTGCCCCTTCAGGTTTACTGTTACTTGTAAAACTGCAGTCTTGGATTTTTCCTGAAATAATTTCCTTTGTTCCTCCCTAACAATCCCTGATTTTGGTAGCTTGTTTTAAATGCTGTGACATCATCTTGCAGCACCTGAAAGTTCACAGCAGCCAGTTTAGACAGTTTAGCTTTGTGGGGATATTTATAGAGCTGTCTGTGCATTGAAATCCTGCCATGAACAAAACAAGCTCTAATCTTTTGGGGATCTACATGATCAAGTCAAATGCCAGCACTGACACTGGGTGTGATTAAACAGGCTGCTGTGTCTTTATAAACTGATTATACAGCCGTGCAGGCTGTTGTGATGGAGAGAGGTGGCAATAATGCTAACACTGAGCCTCAGAACAGTCCCTTTTGTCCTCTAAGGTTAGGTTTGCTCTGCCACTGAAGTCAAAGAGAGAGCTGACAGACCCTCAGACTACATGAACATATCACTACTAATTTAATCCACCCCCCGTGTTGATGCCTGTTGAAGGCACCTGACATTCTGTAGTACATCACAGAAAGAACCATCCTCAACCAGACTCTTTCTGCAACAGAAACAACGGCAGTCGTGGCAAGACTATTCAGGAAAATTAAGTGAATGAATATTTTGAACCTGATAACGTTGACATCTATATTGATATTTGATGACAGCTGGAAAAAGGCTTCCTAAAAATAAAAAGAGTGAAGAGTATCAAGGATTAGTGTAGGTTTTTATTAGGATCAAATGGTTCCTGATACTAGTTACGTAAAACTTCTTTTCATTGCATTTTCTCAAAAAGAAAAAAGTAATCTTTTAGACGGAAACATTTAAGGGGGAAAAACTAGGAGAAGTGACAACTATGTTATCTTCAGGTCACAGGAGCAAGGTCTGGTTTGCCTTATTTTTCTGACTTGCACAGCCTGTAAGCTCCTGGACACATCACTTCATTAGACCTCTTCTCCATAAAGTGTGTTCCTTTCCTATAGGTTTTTCTGTGCCTCCTCATTTCTCCTCTTTGCCTTGCCTGGCTGACCATTTTCTGGAGTCCAGCAGCCACCCCTTCCAACATGGATCCAGAAGATGGTTTGAGAAACACAGAGACTTCATGTGCAGGCTCTCCACAGCAAATTGGTGACTTTTATTTGGCCAGTAACACCTGGGGGAATCGACAGCAGAGAAATCACTGGGCCATGTACAGTGGTGCCATGAATTTTATGTACTCTGTAGGATGCTGGGTCAGGCCTAGCATATTTAAATGTAACCCTTTTGTTTATTAAAACTCTCCTGCTACAAAAAGGCCATGGTATTAGTGGTATTTAGTACAACTTGTCATACAGTGTTTACATACAGTATAAATATATATAGTTTAACTTATCAAATGTGCAGAGAATGTGCTATTACTCTGATCAAAGGGTCTCATTTTATGGAAGTTTTGGCAGATGTTGAAAGTATTCTTGAAATATGACATGGTGAGCTTGAAATGGAATTTTAGGTCGTTCTGTTCTGATGCAAAATTATGAAAATTAGTTTTTTGGGTTTTTACTGTTAAATTTTAATTACAGTATCACTGTAACAGGTCTTTTAGCTACTTTTGAATTACTGCTCTTGAAAGTTATTTTATAACTTATACAATTTCAAAACTGCTTATATTAGCAGAGAGATTTCCAATTTAAAAACGAAGGAGTACAGAAAATGAATTAGTTCTTGAGGCTTTTAAATTTCAGACAACTTGTGTAACCAGGAATGAAAAGTTTTGTAAAATATTTATGTTCTGTCATTTTCCCTTAAGAGAAAAAAAAAGTATACGTCTTCCTCCCTGCTTATCTTCAGCTATTTGGTAACCATAACTACATCCCAGCATTGGCTACTTAATAGAAACAAATACTTCTATGGGACATCTGGTTTACATACTTACTATTTTTTTTATCTTTGAATTTATCTGCAGGAATTCCTTTATTTCTTACTATAAAAAAACCTAAAATTAAAAAAAAGTAAGCAATTTCCCAGCTTAAATTTTGGCCTCATCAAGGATAATTGTTCAGCTCAGGCCAAGGACCATTT
This sequence comes from Daphoenositta chrysoptera, assembly GCA_013397915.1. Lineage (NCBI taxonomy): Eukaryota > Metazoa > Chordata > Aves > Passeriformes > Daphoenositta > Daphoenositta chrysoptera. The sequence goes on from VZRO01002605.1 coordinate 273,580, forward strand.
CTGAGAACTCCTTTTGTCCCATGCAGACAAGTACTGAACTCAGGGATCTCCCTGGGATGTCGGCAACAACAGGGCCTAAACACTGACCCAAACAGAGAACAGATACCTCTCCTTGCCACCATGGATTACATCCTTTCTAATGTATCTCTGAATCACAAATCACAAAGTTGAGTTTACGCCTTGAGGGGTCATCAGGTCCAACCCAGACATTCAAGGGCCACCGAGATATCATCAGTCACCAAGACATCACAAAATCAGGTACAACATGAACTCTTACATAAAGGCTTTCTCTGTTCCATGTGAGAAGCCAATTCAGTTTTCAAGTCAATACGGACATGAAATATTGTTGACATTTTTAGATGAGCAGAAAAGGTCTTAAAGGGATTTAAGTTTTTAAAAATCCAACAAATCTGAGTCCTTAGTCCTAGCAGTCTAATTTAGTGCAGGTTCCCAAGGATGAATAAAAGTGTCTATGCTAGAAACTTGTGGCATTGGATCTACAGGCATCAAGGTTTTAATTTCTACATTCTCATAACTCCCATGAAAACTGAGCTCACACATGCTCTTGAAAATTGATTCCCCTTTTTTGCATTTCTTTTTTAATACACCCTTCATTTTAAACCAGCATAAACTGGGGTTTGATATTGTCCAGTTTCAAGGCAGCAAGAAACCTTCAAACTGATCTCTGATCTCTAATTCTAGTTCACCAGCCTAACTACACTGATTTCTGTCTTGTTAAAGGGGTTTTTGATGCTTGGTATCCAACTGTTCTGAAGTAGGTCCGGGTGAACTTTGTGTGAGGAATGTAGTTCTGAACTTTGCATTTAGAGAAATGAAGGAAGCCGTCTGTAAATTTAGTTACTTGCTGCTGTGACTGGCATCAACAGGAAACCAAGTCAGGCTGCCCTCTTCCATCTTCATGTACCCTCAGATGACAGCACCACTTTTTATTCCACTCAGCTTCTCCTTGTCTTTATTTCAACTCCCTACTCCTCAAGTCTCTTCTGTCTGTAGAATGTCTGCCTTTCTGCTTCTTCCTGTGCTGCTCTAAACACATCTGTCTCTTTCACACTCCACACTCAGCTCCTTTTTGACGTACCTGTCAGCCAAGAAAAGTAATCACAGCCCATGGGGATATGGTATATGAGAAAACACGCTATCAATTAAGATAAGGATCTGTGTCAGGAAGGAAAAGTTGATAAGAAGTCTTGTCTAAACAGCTGAGGGTGAGAATGACAGAAGATGTCTGAAATGGTTGAGAGCTGCATTGGGTTATGCTAAAAAAGGCAAATCAAGGTTAGGAAAAATAAGAGGAAGGAGATGTGCATTTGGGGTTTTTTGAGGTGTTCACAAAACGTGTAACTATTGGAGTAAGCACTGCTATTGTGACAGCATTGAATTAGGAGGTTTGGGGGTTTAAAAATTTATCTTTGCATTATACAATATTTAATTTCTAGGAAGGAAAATGGAGAAGAGGCAGGAGTTAATATTTGTTTGCTTTATCCACACATGTTCAAATTCCATCAACCAGGTAATATATAATCCCAAACACAATCCAAATTTACATCAACAATTGATAACAGTAATGGACAATTTCTTTGTTGTTTTTTAAATGTTTTTTTACATTTTTGAGTCAGTCAGTTTCTTAACTTACATTACTATAGTTAAATGATTAATCAGAATGATTGCTGCACAGCAGCTACTATTTTATGCCTTTATGGTAATTTTCTCAAGAGTGAGTGCATCTGGGTTTATTTTTTAGTTCCTGATTGTTAGTATAACAACATGATGATTAGTAAAACATTTACATTAGTTTCTTTCTTTGAGATAATTTAACAACCTTGTCTTTATTCAGGTCCTCAAATCCATCATTAAGCACCAAAATAATAGTAACATATTTTCTTCAGAAAATATTCAAACTATGTCACTAACATTTGTAGGAGCTCAGGAAGCCTTCCGATAGATAGCCTGTACTCTAGATTAAAATCCAAGTTAGGATCATAACATTAAGCACTAAAAATCAAATAAATTCTAACTATATGAGCTAAGAAATTTAAAATTTTCCTGTTAAAGAAAATGTGATACCTTTTATTCACAGAGAGAGAGAGAGAAAACAATAGAAGCTAAATTTTCAAGCAACCTTATGTTGAGTAAACCATGAACACTACAAAGAAAATTCTACTAAGGAATAGAGTTTATTAGTTAATTCAGTCTTCAGTATTTTGGTTTAGAATATGCTCATTTATTTTATATCACCAACTGTACTGACCGATGAAAAATTCACAAGGTTTTTTTCTCTGTAATCTAGAGAACTTCTAATATTTTTATTTTTATTTAATTATGGTTTTAATTTACTTGTCCTTAGTACTAGCAATATTTTCATACCTGTCATACAAAACAATCACCCCTATTTGACCTCATAGCACCAACAACTATACTTCTCCTTTAGATACTTGTAAATACTTAGAGTTTTCCTTTCTTGGCAGTTCTTTTTGTCAGAGAGTTAGCTTGATGGCATCCTGAAAAGACCTTAGGATTGGAAAGTAATGGAAGGGTTTCCACAGGATTTCTTAACATGACTGTTGCCTTCTTTTGACTTCTTCCGTTTCCGATAGGGCATAGCAAAGTCGCTGTGCACAATACCAGAGCACTTTGGATAAAGCAAGATTCAAAATCTGCAGAAGTGAAATATATTTTTCTTTAAAAAACACATACTCAGGAGCATGCAGTGGCAAGCATTTCTGTCACTGTTCCGAGCCATCATGATCCTCAGTAACTGACAGAGGTTTTGCAAGCTTTTTCATTAAGAAATCTCTTGATCGGCACTTCAAAAATTAAAATAATGTCAAATTGACAAGATTCATTCAAAAAATCAATAGAGATGTTTTACATACTCCCTGGTTAATACCAGTTGTCATTTGAAGCCGTTGTTTCCACCTCCCCTAAGTGTTGTTACTTCTCTATGTCCTCAGAGAAATTCCAGCTATGAACAATTTTTTCTCTTTGCTACTCTGCCACTCAAGTTAAAAGCTGATCTGTGGTTTCTAAAAATAACTGGTAAGTGGTAATAAAACTGTGTCTAATATAGCTGCCATTCCACCACAAGTTTTTGAGCTTAGTGTTATTTTTACATGAAAGCCTGGCTGAGTCAGAAAGACACCAGTAATGAGGGGAAGATTCTTTTTTTTGCGACAAGATCAGTGAGAAAGCTTTCTGTTGAACACATAATGATGTTCCTCATTAAACTCCTTCTATTACTGCATAACATTTTGGAAAATGGGTTTTAAATAAATCTGTAGTATTTCTTTTAACTGTTGGAATCCTTCCAGAAATAGGGAGTTGTGGGAGAATAAGGAACTGAAGTGAATAAAGATTACTGGATTATTGTAAATAGAGTGCTGGCATTTTCAGATGGATTTGAGTCAAAAATCTATGGCTTGATATAACCAAGATTCTTCACTAGCTATATTAGCAGCTATTATTCCAAGATTAGGAGTGATTTTGGATGTAGATTAAGGCATGATGAATCACGTCTGGTTTTGAAAATCTTTGCCTGAATCCCTGAAACCTTGTGTTTGTGCAACACAATCATAATTAAGTGCAACTTGCTCAAAAATCTGTTGACAGAATATTTTCTTTTGCATCCACTTGGCATGATCGCCACTTTTCCCACAATTTCATAGCAGAAAACATGGCAACAGTTGCTTGATTTCCTAGTGCAACTCTTCAATAATTATTAGAGCACCATTAGGGATCACAGTGGTGTTTTTTTCCTTTCAGCGCCTTCCTCAGCCCAAATCTTGCCTGAACACTGCTGACACCAATAGGTGTCCATGAATAAGCAGAGTGTGAGGGAAAGAAACAGTTAATGCTTTATTCAGGGAGAAAGAGGGATACACAGACTGCTTCATGGAACTGAAACTCAAACACGTTTGTAATGGTTAGGGGGAAATGGAAATTTCAGGAAGGAATTATATAGCAATGAAAAATAATGGAAGCATCAATGAGAACTAATAGTGTTCACCTATAAAAAATACCTTTAAAAAAGAAACACAGCACTATCCTCTCATTTTCACTTCCACTGTGACCTTCTGATAATTCCTAAATCTGGATCGAGGTTTACTGCTTGCTAACATTACAATGTTTTTTATACTTTTCTCCTATATATTATATAGTTTTTTCTGTACTTATTGGTTATAGTCAGCATCTGTTTTCTCTAGAAATAAATTACATTGCTTATAAATGAATTAAAATAAACCATCTACTGGAGGTTTTCATTGAAGAATATAATTCTTCATCTTTGTGGTCATTAGCAATTACTCAATTTTTAATTTGGCATAATTAATATTTTTTAGTATTTTCAAAATGCAAAACCTGCAAAATAAATTAAAAACAACCTTTCCCTTATATAAATGTTAAAGTAATGAAGGAACATGTTTGTTAATGTATAGTGTGATATTATGATCAGTTGTTGTGCTTGGAAAGTCTTAATTTTTTGCTCTGCTAGTATTAAAATTGCCTGTTAAGACAGAAAACGGGCTTATAAAATATATCCAAAACTTAATTTTTTCACCCCGATTGAACTGGAGTGTGTGTAAATATAACATTACTTGCACCACACAGAACTTCTCAGCCACAGCTCTAAACGTAAGAAGAGTGACTGCAAGGTGATTTCCCTAAAGGCATTTAACAAGCCTCTGGCAGGACTTAGAGTAGATCGCAAGTCTGCTGAAACACATCCCATGCTGCTCTGACTGACTAGTGTAAGCTAGTAAAGCTTCTGTGTAGAGAAATTAAGCTTAAGGGGCATTTATACACTAAAAACAAATTGCAGCATCCTTACATGATGAAAGTGATTCTTCTTTGTCAATGAAGAAAATGGGTTTTCTTTGTCCACGAAACAAAATTCTTAAGTGGAAGCTAGGCAGTGTATTTTAAAATTATGAGAATCATCCTAAAAGTCTACAGACTGCTAAGATATGTTCCATATGTGCACCTCACCATAACATCTTCTGTTCATGCATTTAAAGGGAATGAGTCTATTAATGATATTCCCTCTTGCCTTTACCTTAAAATCCCTTTTAGAATTAAGCAGCCACTGACTCAGTGCTTGCATCCGAGCTTTTAAGTCAAGTCATAGCTCTCACTGGTGTATTAATACCTCATCTTTGCCATTTTACTTGTTGTTTCTTGCATCTGTTTTCTTTTCACTAATTCTTGATACAAAAAGTCCTTTCTCTCCTCTATCTCCGATTTTTAATACAGAAGGATTTTTTACCATCACTGTCAAGATCATTGCTTTAAATCACATATAAATTTGTAGTTTTGTACAAAGGCAGTGTTGTCACTACATCACTTTCCCTGGTCCTAAAAGACTAAATAAAACAAAAGCAAGACAACAATTAAAATAAACCCCACTACAGTCTGAAGACCATATGTAAGGGCAATATGATTTACTTAGCTGGCTATGTTCTGCTTGTAAGTAGGATTCCACACCACTGTGGAATATCTGCGCTTCATTTTGAGAACTTCAAGAGTGTCTCTTGACCAAAGCTGCTGGGATCTGCTCTTCAGAACATGAGGCAGAATTTCCCACACTCAAGTTTACTTTGAAAATAGCTCTTTGTAAGTGATCGGCACAGAGCAAACCATTTGATCTCCTTCAAGGGTAAGAAAGACAGTGAAAACCAAGTGTTATTTTAATAATGCCTGTAAGACCTAACAGAGATGAAAGCCTCACAGTGCTAAACTCTGATCTGTTACTGAAATGTGTGACAAGAAATGTTCATGTCGCCAATCTCTAGAGGAAGAAATAAAACATCAAGTCTACAAGCAGGGCCCAACTTCAAAATTCCTGCTTCTAGGACCCAGTGTTTAGCCATAAAAACTTCTCCTAACCGCACTCTTTTAAAGGATTATTGTTTTCCTGATGAATATGTATCTGTAAAAAATACTATTTTTATATCACAAATAGGATCAGTTTGGGATAGCTGTGCCCTCTCTCAGTAGATTAAGTCACACGGGGTAATCTGAATTTCTCAATTCAATCCATCCTAAAGCACAAGTGTAATCTGAATCCCTTCCACACAAGCACTATTATTACCTGCAATTCTCAGTTCACCAAGAATAAGCTCTTATAACCCCATGTAGTGCCATAATTTTACCTGTGTAATAAAATGATCTGTCAAATAGCAAGAATTAATTACCTTAACTATTAATTTGGTTCAAGTGTTGATAAAAAGTGTTAATTTTTCATGAGTCTCAGCACAGATGATAAAACAGCACAGAGTTTTCAAAGTATTGATCATCTCAAAAACTCCATGTGCTTTAGTCCTGTGATTAAAAACAACAAAGAAAACCTCTTGCAGGGGAAAGGAATCATCATTTTCTTCTAGATTTTTTGAAAACTCATGACAGCCCAAAAGTCCATCAAGTGCAGTAAAGCAGATATCAACAGAAGGACCAACAGTACCCACAATTACAAAATGTGTTTCTCTGAGGCACTTCAACAATTTTTGAAAATAATTCTGGAAATTTGCATAGATTAAGTTTCTTTTAGCTAAATGTAGATATTTTATCTACTTTGAATTGTAAAATTGTTAAGTGGTGTCCTGTATGGAAAAATCATTATTCAATTCTATACTTTATACTGTATTCTGTGTTCTAGCTTGCAGTGAGGTATAGACAAATCTTGTCTGTAAATAATTTTCAGAAACAAACACACTTTTGCTTCTAAAAGTGAATTTCTACAGTAAGTGTTATCTCTAGATCTCCATTTTCTGCTTAGCTCATAGCCCATTTAATAAAGTCTTACTAAAAAAAGCCCACCATTCTCTCTCAAATATGCTTTCATTGTCTTAGATAATAGTCTAACAAATAGATGTACATCATGACTCATTTGGTAACTTATTTGGCAGATTTAGATCTGCTGCTGAAAGGTGAAATTAGTCAATTAGAGCAAAGAAGACTAATTAGCATTTGTAAAAAAATTTATTAAATGCTTTTAAGGTCTTAGCTTGCCAACAATTAACACTCCTTACTTTTCCAAAGCAACCACTTTTTGCATTCATGTTCCCTGCCACCATTCTCCTTCCCATGGAAGCAAAGGACACAACCCGAAAATGTCTGCAGATGGAATTCCTATTTGAAATCATACTGGTGCAGCCCACACTTAGACCTTTGTTTCAGAACTGAGCACAGAATGCAGAAGTGGATGTGGAGAAACCAAATTTTCATGTGAGTTCATTCATTCCAGAGGAAAAATAAAATTTTAAAACACTTCATTGTCACTGAGAGCTATACTGAGCAGATAACAACAAAAAAAATCAAAACACAAAAGCCCCTAAACAAACAAAAAACCCCAAACAAACAAACAAACCCCCCCAACAAAAATAAAAAACAAACAAAGAAAAAAAACCCCACCCTTTAACTTCCAACAATCGAGAATTAAAAAATTATTTAATAATTCATTTAAAAATAGGGCAAAAACATTGACATCACAATGAGAATCTGGAGTAGGAGCTGGGAATAGAACTTCTGTTGTTTTCACTGACTCTGATGTTATAGACGATCCTTGCTTCCTTCTAAAATGTCAACATAATTATGGAAGAGATTCAGCTTGGGAGTATTTATGCAGATTACTGCATATAAATTCTATTTCATGAGACCAGTGTTCATAACTGTATTTCCTCAAAATTAAAAGATATTTTGAAAATTAATTTACTCCTCAAGTAAAATCTCTGAAGGAGATGTGTTACTGAGAAGTTGCTCCAGAAACTTGATTGATTCATGCATAAAGAAATGAGGGAACCAGTAACAGAACAAAAGAAACTGAGAAATTCTGCTGCTCTTAAAAAAAAAAAAAAAAAAAAAGGGGCACATTTACAGGAACACCTTTTTAAAAGAAAAACTAATCTGAAAAGCTAAAAAAAGGCAGTTTCCTTAATGAATGTTCTGAAAGCAGCAAATGGTACATACATTATCTAACAAACTCTCACTCTTCTTGTTGAGAAAAATTCTTTCAGCACAGAACCATGGTGTGGAAAAGCTTTGTACTGTGTTTTCAGCTTCCCAACTTGGTTACTCATTTTGTTGTCTGTCACACTAATCTAGGAAACTGTACCAAGGACTCTTCACTTCCCCCTCACGAGAGACATCTCAGTGCCAGCGAGCTCTTTGGCTCCAGCAATGTTTCCATTCCACAGAAGTTGCCAGTGTTGCTAATTGAACTGTCACTGCTCCTGCTGTTCAGATTATTTTATCCTGACCCTAAAAGCAGTGGGACAGGTTCTCCTTGTGCAATTTAACTATGAAGAATTGTTCTGCAAGTCAACAGAAAGAAGCTAATGAAGAACTGAAAGAAATTTACTAATAATGGGTAGAACTTGTTGAATAAAAGACCAAAAAGCATTCAATGTTTTAACTGAAGAGTTCAGACTCTATTCACTTTAGTGTATTTGTGTTTGGCCCGTTTTATACAAAGAATGGAAGAAAATCTGCAGTTTTTTCCTGGAGTATTTGAAATAGTTTGTTCCTAAGCGAATAACGAGTGCTGCAGCTTCCCCTTAAAGAACAACACAAGTTGTTCTGCCAGCCCAGCCTTGCTCCCTTTTTCTATGCTGTCAAACATTGCATTCACACATCCCATGAAAAAATGAGACCCCCCCTTTTATAACTGTTCTCTTCTCAGTTCCAGCTTCAAGCCAAGCAGCTCTCTGGCAGAATGGCATTTTAAATATGTCACTTCTCCACCACCTTCCTCTCCAGTAATTTCACACAATTATCCAATCAGGACCTGGGGATCTGAACTAAGATTGCATCCCCAGTCAAGAGGGGACAGACATTGTAGCATGGGGCATAAAGTCACGTCAGGGTTCAAGGCTGGACTTTATAACACATTTTTAGCAGCTGTTGGATGGGGTATCAAGCCTTTCCCATGGTAACTAGCACAGACATCCCAAATTTTAAATATTAAACCAAATATTAAAACAAATATTAAACACAAAAACATATTTTATTTCCACTAATGGAATTGTCCTGACTACCATCGTGTGGAATCACCTTAAAATATCAGAGGGAAGAGCTTTTCAGACAGTGTGCTTACTGTAATTTGTTGGGTTTTATTTGAGTAAGAGATCTAGGAAGATGGCTCCTAGCTGAAATATTTTCCTGGAATATCAGACATGACATGATGGTATATTTAATTATCTCTTATTTCCCTTAAGTATTTATAGAACTGTACAAGGCAAGCTGGTGCATATCTATTAATATCCATATCTATTTGTCTATTTATCTATTCACACCTACCTATTTTATCATAAACTAACTAAATAGATCACTTACCCAAGGATATCCTATAAGACTACCTAAGAGACTGAGTTGTGAATCAAGGGCAAAGGCTGAACTCAACTGAACTGAAGAATAACTGAGAGAAATGCTGAACAGAATGCTGAAACAGCAGCTGAAACTGAATACTCATGAGGCCGGGGTAGTGCATGGGAAAGAGGCCACTGTTTGGGGAGCTGTCACCATGCAGAGTTACTGAGAGAGAATCCCTGCCTTCTGCTCTTCGTGTGGAAAAGTTTAGGCAGAGCCACTCAGGGAAAACACCATACTTATAAACTTAGGTCCAGTGTAGAGGAGAGAATCATTTGCTACTTGCTGAGTAAAAGGTCCCCCTATAAGAGCAGGGCTAATCTGACAGTGTTTCTTCTCCCTAGGGAAAAGAGGCAAGACAAAATCTTATCAAACTTGGCCTTTCTTTGCCCAGTAACAGCAAAGGGAATGATTGCAAAAACACTGCCTTCTCTGGGTTTCTTGCCAGCCTTGATTCAGTGTTTAGCCCTACCTATCTACAAAGTTCCTTTGCCTTCCCCTTACAAAGTATAAATAACCAAAAATAAGTAACTTAGAGTATTTAAAATGTGAGTTTTCTGGACCTAGTTATCTTAGGAGTGGCTGGCACTTTGCCAGCAGTGACCACCATGCCTGACTTTCTGACAGGTGAAATGGAAAAAAGAAATGGTGCTCACTGAAGTAAAACCTCCCAACAGTGGATGTTTATGGGAAGGTGACCAGAAAGAACCTGTGTGATCATCCAGTGTGACCTCTTGAATATTGTAGAATATTAAAGAACTGAATGTAATCCAGAATATGACATTCACCCAATTCCCCCATGTTTTCCACTGCTGTTCCACTAGCAAGTGGCACTGTAAAAGAATGATCCAGTCTCATTCCTGTGAATTAAAACTGCAGGAAAAAATGCAGCATTGATGAAAAATACTAAAGAAATCTAACTGCTTGAGCTGAAGTGTGAAAAAATATGAGTAAAATGTTCACCTTAAATAGATTGGGAGAGAGCAAAAATATTCCTAAATAATTTGACAGCAATACAATCAACATATTAATACAACATCACCAGTTCTTTCATCTGCCCATCACTGAACAAACATTAAAAGTATCAACTTAGGGTCTATAGTACAATGACAATCTTTATTTTGACAAAAAAAGAAGTCTCTGAGAACCATTCACTGCTTCAAATCTACTAGGGACAGTTTTCACTTTTGGTTCCTAAATGCACCTCCCCTACCTGGAGGATTCCTTATGCTTGGATATTTAGTGCAAGTGTTAGCTAGATACATGTGGAAAGTCATTCAAAGCTTCAAAAGGAAAATTTCCAGAGTAACATTTGAAAATAATTTCTTCTCTTTGAGGGGATTATTTAGGACAGCATGAAAACAGGCATTTAAGAAATATGGTCAGCAGGATGACATGATATAGTGCTGGTCCTTGGCTAGGAAAACTAGGAAAAGGCAGAACATAAAAAATGTTCTTTGTAATGTGAGCATTTTGGACCAACTTGATAAATGGGTTTGTGGGGCTCCTCGTGTTTCCTAAAGGCATCACACTACAAGAACAGCATGTCTGTCAAACAAAGTTGCTATGAATCAGACCTCAACAAATAGAAAGGAAGACATTAGTCTCATTAATCTGCAGTTGCAGTTTTTCTATCTTTTTTAAAAATTTCTTTTGTCTATGATAAATTAAGAAGTATACAGGAAAAAAATATCTAATAAAAACAAACAAATATATTTTGATGTTAGAAGAGATTTTTAAATCTGTTTAAAACTATTTCATCTGCTAAATGAATTACCAAGGTTTATTCATTGTAGCAGATCAGACCCCAGAGTTTCCAAGGGAACTTTGCACCAATTTGACACAAAACCAGTTTAGCCTACTTTATTTGTAGTCCTTAAAGTGTTGCCTTAAAAAGATTTGCCTGAAAAATTGTGTCCAGCTGTTGCAGAATCCCTGTTGTCACATAAATTAAGTGCAACTACTTCGAAACATCTTTTGCAATTCTTCACTGCCTGGACATGGACTATATTTCTGTGGAACTTAAAGATATATCTCCTCTGCTTTTCTGAGTATTGTGACGAAATCAAAGAACAGAATTTTTTATGTTTTCTGCTTCCAAAACCCTAAGCTTATGGCTCTCCATATTTGTTCCACTTACTGTGGTGTAACCGCTTCTGCAAAGGAATGATCAAGATATTCCTCAACATCATGTTTCTCTAACATGTTCTTTGTCCAGAGATCACAGCAGGTTGGTAACAATACTGAAAAAGAGATAAGAATCCCTTTTTTAAAAAAATTGGCTGATTGATGTACAAAATGAAAAGAAACATTGACAGCTGAGCAGAGCAGTTCACACTTCAAAGCACAAAATTTCCTTATTTTTGTAATATTTATCATTTCTTTCATGTTCTATAATAAGCTCAAATCCTACAAGTTCTTCAAATATCCAGAAATTCCACTAAATACCTTCTCATAAAGAAAAGCTTGCTAAACTGGCACAAAAATATTGGAAATCATCCATTTTTTCAGCTTTTTTATTTACTTTTCTAATGCAGTATCTATTAGTTTCACCACATTTTTATGGACTATCAGAAAAAGAAGCAAGTAAATTATCAAACACAGTACTTTTCAAGAAATAAACCTTGAAAGACAGATAAATATTCTGCTACAGCACAAGAATTTTCTGCCTGTTAAACTCCACTCACCACAAGCAATAGTTTTGCACTTCAAGGTCACCTCCCTCCTCCCTTCAGGAGTCTCAAGTTTTTCCAGTTTGTAGCTTGGCAACCCTGTCCATCTTCCTTTCCTTACTTACTGGCAATAAAGGCAGTGTTAGACAGTCTAAAAAAACAAAACCCAAATCAAAACAAAACACACAGCTCCCCCAAAAATACAGAAGTAATATTTAAAAGATAACTGTCATTTATTTCCCTAAGTCCTGGAGGTTTTAAAATGCCAGCTTCAGTGAGGATGAAATGCCTTTCTTTTGTTCTTCATCTTTCAAGTAGAAACATTTAAAATTACTGGAAGCATGGGGAAAATCCCAAGTGTGATGTGTGGAGCAAACCCCACCAGCCAGCTTTTTTGTCTACTATGTTGTTCTTAATTTTAAAGTGGATCTCAAAATTAGTCATGTTGCTGGGTTTGCACACAATCTGTAACAGGGAGGCTTTCTGTTTTTTGGGAGGAGTTCACCCCATTGCATTAGAATCTGGAGAGGGACTAATTGACAGATAATGTTGGGAAAAGAAAGCCTGGGAGAGGGTGCTCAGCTGACACAGCCAATTAATGTGAGACAAACTGGCAATAGACCAGGGGATGGTACTTACTTTGGGAGGTTTAATTTAAATTAATGAACAGTGTCCTATAAGAAGGGTCAAAAAAGGAAACTTGCTGTACTGTTTCTTCACTTGAGGCTCTTAAAAAGTTAGCTGACCTACAGATCTCCTGTATCTCCATTGTTAAGATAATTGCAACCTTCTTTATTTTCACAGTTTTTCTGTTTCTCTGTTTTCTCTGTTTCTGCCCTGCTGGCTTGGTTGTTGGTATGTTTTACGGTTATTTTTTCTTTTTTTTTCCTGTTTCCTTCTTAAAAACTGCCCTACTTAATTTTTATCCTTTCTGCTCTGAACTTTACAATCCTAGTTCCAAGTTTTCTGTTTCCTGGCTGTGGATCACATATGTTTCTTTTCTGCCATGCAAACAGCCATGGGAATAGGCAAACTGGACTGGTTGTATCCTATCTGAATGTCCAACATAAGCTACTCCAGCAAATGCCTGCATGCAGGGGTGCTGTGGAATCAGGATTATGGTAGGTGACTTTCAGGGAGCAAACGATAGCTTTGCCAGCAGCTGCTGGAGCACATTACAGGGCGGTAGCTGGAATGTGTCCAGGGTCATGCAGATTTATCCACTCCCACGGCATTTCTCCACTGCTCTGCACATTACTCTCATCTTTCAGCCCTCCCTGGGAATGCTGAACCAGCTTGGGGAGGAAAGATATTAAACATATATTTAGTGCCGCTGGAAGTGAAAGTTACAAATGGGATTTTCACTCCTTTGCTAGTGCATTTTGTTCAAAATTTGCTAAAATTTTACAGAGAAAAAAGCCTCCAAAACCAAACAATTAAATCCTTCCTGTATCTTTATGTAAAGTAATAAATCACATTTTATATGCATTTTATACTTGTACGTTATGGATTTATACATGCACATGCTCATATACACATACATGTATGGATCACTTAGTCACTGAAACACAGGCACTTGTGTAATAGAGCACAATAGCTCTTTAACAGTACTGAAACACTTTATGTTTTAGAATAGAAAACTAAGGCAGAAGGGAAACTGGTAAGAGACTTAGAGGCAGAACACTCCATTTTGTCATCTAACCTGAAATCAGTGAAGGGTGTGAAGAAGAGCAGCATCTCTGCTCTTAGGAACAGTGGCCAGTTAAAAGAGAAACTAAAGAAAATATGAAACCAAACTCATTTTCAAGAAAACCCCACAGTTGTCTATCTTTATTCTATTTATTTAGTTTCAATTTCTAATTGAAAAAGTAAGAGGAGTGAAAAATATAAAAAAAATAAGCAAAGTAAGAGGAGTGAAAAAGGGTAATCCATGAAATTGGAAAGCAGAGGCAGAAGACAGGGAGCTTTTCGCACATATATATGGACAGGGAAAATAGAAGGGATTAACATTCTAAACCCACAGCCTATTTTGTAATCAGTTTTTCTATTCAGATATCTACAGTGACTGCAAGGTGAAATGCAAATCAACACCACTTGTATTTCCTACCTCATCATTACTGATGTGTTGGAAAGAGACTGGACAATAACTGCACCTGTCCTAGGGTAGGAGTCCTGTCCTGTCACCCACAGATGCTCCCTGAATCTTTGGTCTTAATCAGCAACACACACTGATGCAAGTATCAACATCTGCAATTCATTGATTGCACTTCTCTTCCTCAAATAGTTTTCTGTATATTAAGGTGTTTCATGTATGTCCCCCTTTTCCCCTTAGAAATTTCCATTCTCACTTTTGTGATTTTTTGGTTTTCCCAACATTTTATCTCATCTTCCATTTATGTTTTAAATAAAATAGGTAATAAATTCAACTGTCATTGAATAACTGGGTTTTCAGATCTGCTCTGGTTAAGGGAGAGGGGTGGAATAGTTCAAAAAATGCAGTCACTCTGCAAAGGCCATATAGAACATAGAATGGTGCCAGTGTCAAGGTACAAGCGAGACAGAGGATGATAGGTTTGAAAAACAGTAGGGTGGAAATAATGTAAGACAGCTGTGGTGATGTTGAAAATATTCATCAGATGGCATTCAGGAAGGGAAGAAAAGAAGGGAGATAAAATTAGCAGTGGTAACTGGGATTCTGTCCTAAGGTACTGGGAGTATTATTTTTGTATAGGGGATCAAATTATTAAAATGTTGTTGGATTTGGGTTTTTTAAAGGAAATGAAATAAGTTGATAAATTGACAAAATTTCACATATCTTTCTCTGCCTTGAGCAATATAAACAAAAACAAGTTCAATGAAAAAGCTATGATGTCAATGGTTCGGGCAGCAAATGAGACAGAAATTACATCCATTGTTGCTTGAAATGGGAAAGTGTAGTTAATATGGTACACCAGATGAAAATAAAATTAAATTATAGTAAATAGAAACATTTAAAATAAAGAGACACTTCTTAATACCACTCACTTTGCAGCACATATAAAAATAGTGCACAGTCCCATCAGATCTCAAGAAGATTTAACAGGGACATATTAATTATTGTAAGAGTCTTATTATCCTTCATGAAGTTATAGAAATGGATGGGTTTGAAAACTGTAGTTTCTAATTTTCTAAGGAAATTAAGGTTTTGGGCAGAATTCCATCAAGAAAGAATGATGACATGGGATGCAGAGGAGGATGGTATGACTATTAACTCTAGGGAAATTAAAGTAACTATTGAGTAAGGGATGAGGAAACATTCTTGAATGTGTTTGGTTGCAGAGTCTTCCTACCCAGGCAACTCAGTAATCACTTATATTTCTATATTTATGAGTTTTTTTAAATCCTTCAAGCTATTTCTTTGAACTATATGTAGTAATAATATTGTTACTACCAATATAAAAATAATTAATATATATCTTACATGCATAAGTTAGAATGTAGGTTATTGAAAAAGCATGCATGGTATCAAATGGGTGGAATTGCATGTTGACATGATATACTCTATTTTCAAATTATTGAAATAAAAATTAATAATTGTATTTTTCTCCAAAGGTTAGTATTTCATAGCCTTTTTATAGGAGAGGGAATGAGTACATAGGAAGAAAAATACTTCTAATGTCACGGGGAGTAGATTTCCATGATTTGTAGCTTCACTGGCGTTCCCCCTCAATCTTCTTGCTTCTCCAGATGATTAAAGATCAATGTTTGGATTTATGCATAGTTTCCATGCATAAAACTTTATTCATTATTGGATTTTGGCCACAAGTGATGCATCACCTAATTCCACCTGTACTATACAAACAAGGGTGTACAAACCCTCCACGCTGTATATCTAGAACAGAAAAACCAAGCAAACTAGAAAGTCTATAAATAGAGTTTTGATTTTCAGCCATTATCCCCAGTTGTGTGATCATTTATATTGACTATAATTTCCCCCATTTCACACAAATCAAATAAAGATACATATATTTAAATAAAATACTCCTCTATTTTGACTGAAAAAAAAAAAAAATTGAATAAGGGTGGTGGCTTTTATCAACTTGTTTCCAAAAAATTCAACAAAACAGTAATCAAAGGCTGGCAAACTGGTAAGTCTCCCTTAACATTCTACAAGCTCTTTCATTATTTCTTCTTCCTGAGCTGAGCAAAGAAGTAGAGCACATATTCCACAGTCTTCATTCCTCATCTCTACTCTAATAAGCCCCAGCCTAAGTCACTGGCTCCCTTATATTACTGTGATTTGTTTATAATTTCCACAAGAGGTAGGCTGAATTAGCAATTTGGTGCAAATGTGTGGATCAATAGATCGAAGCAGCTCATGCTGAGGACTCTGTCCCACTGCTGGGGCACTGGGAGTTTATCTCCAAATGGATTTCTTCTTCCAAGGGAAACATTTCAACTACTTGTCATGGAAAACTTTCTGAAGGAAAGAGGCAGTGGCCCACACCAGAGACCTGAGAGCAAAACCCTGCCATGGTTTGGATGTAAAGATCCTCACTAAGCGTTGGAGCACTTTTTGGAAAGAGCTTCTGTTTATTTTCCTCCAAAATGAACTGAGTTCTGGCAACAAAACCACAATGGAAACCAAAGCTGCTCTCAGAAAAAGGGGTAAATTTCTAAGCAACACCACTGCTCTGAGCCAGCTCACTGATGGAAACACAGCTCAAGTCTACACAAAGACCCTGTGAAAGAATTTCTGCCAAGGCCATAAAGTAGACCCAAACTTGAGTGGAATATATCTTTCCTTATCAATACCTCAACCTACTTTTCCCTTTCAGATGATTCTAAGATTCTTTGATAGGGCAGAATTCACCCTCAGTAGCTCTTTAGACAACAAAAAATCAGGCAGGGGCCTTGACAGAGCACATGAGTGTCCTGCAATTGAAAGATCCTCTCACAGACCAGAAAAATGGGTCTATACAAATCTCACAAAGTTGAGCAAAAGCAATTGCCAAGCCTTGCATCAGATTTTCTTTGTAGTTACGATCAGAAATCAAGTGCTCCATTTATAATTTTAAAGTAAACAAATAAATAGAATTGTTTGAATTTACACAGATTTAAGAACTGTAGTAGAAAAAACAAAGTAATAGAGTTTGATTTTTTAAAATCTTATTTATTTTACACAAAATAAAAGATAAGACATAAAAAACTTCTCTTATAATATACTGTGATTAAAATATAGTTAGTGCCATTTGCCCTGGACAGAAGTAGTCCAACAAGTTCAGGGTCAGCAGAAGGGAGATGGTGAGGGGAAGAACACACTCTAAACCAGTGTAGTGATTTCCTGTGACAATTGGTGAATTTTTAATCAAGAATTTTAAAACGTTTTCCTGTTATGAAAAATGTTTAAGTATGTTTTGAGACCAGATCGATGCCACCCTACTGATTTTTCACAAAATATGAACACAATGATATTTCTCTTGTTTTTTCCAGGTGCAGATCACGTAAAAAAGTCAAATATGTCATGTATCATGAATGATTACAGCAAGTCTAACAATTCCCCTTATATGATAAAATGTACTAATGAAACACTATATTTGAAAGGGGCTGTAAAATTATCCATTACTGAAGGAATGGAGAAAGGAAAAAAAACAAGGATGGCTTTTAATGAACTGGAATAAACTGTTCTGACATGGCTTTCAGCTGCAGGTGGATCTCAGAGCAGACAAGGTTAACAGTGATAATATCAGGCACAACTGTATCAAATGAAAGTCAGAAGGAAATAACTGGCAAGTCAGAGATCAGACTTGCTAAAGCCATCTCGAAATCTGGAGAAAGACATGAAAAGAGGGGAGTATTTTAGAATAATTTTAAAGGAACGTGACGCCTTTGAGCCAGGAACAATAATTTCACTGCATAGCATGACCTTCTTCATGGCTCAGACTGTCAGTGTCTTGCACTTCTTATGAAGTCTATGAATAAAAGAATGGTAGAAAATTTAGAGATTGTCTTCCATCAAAGCAGTTAAATATGTTTGATGAGTAAGACTGATTTCAAAATGCACTTCTATGAAGCAATGAAAATGTACAGATGTAGATACACTTACGGTAACCTGATCCCATGCTCCCTTTCGTGCTGGTTTGCTGTACTCCCTCTGAAAGCAGCACTGCCATAAAATTTTTCACTAAACCTACCAATTAGTGTCATAACATGTCCCCAGATTTTGTACTCTCGTCCATCAAAACTAGCACATGGTCGGACTGGGGTCTCATGTGGTCTCATATGCCCCTGTTCCCTTAGCATGGAAACAGGAGTGAAGCAGAGTGCAGAAGAGCCAGGATCTGTCAAGTCTTGCCTGATGTGAAGGTATGAGGTTGCCCAGGACAGCAGTAAGAGCATCACAAAGCACTCTTTGGCTGTATTTTATGGACATGGTGGAAAAGACTTGTTTGTTCTCCCTGGACTTTTTCACACTTTCACTAACAGAATCTTTCCCATCCAATCCCATTCCAAAAGGTCCTTGAAAGTTCATATCCGAAATGGAATATTACGAAAAAATACCCATGCAAGAGCCAGCTGTGCTGGATGTGTCCCTGATGCCCCAAACTACCCGTGTGCTGTACGTCACCTTCATGTGTGTATGAAGCAGTGGTTTCCCAGCTTCTCGTGGACTCACACCAGCCCTTTCCATAAAGTAGCTCACTAAACAATAGCAGATCTGATTGGTGAGGCTCTCACCATTGCTATTATCTGGTGGGGTTTTTCTAATGCTCTTTGATGCTCTGGATTAACATGTTTCCTTTGCAGCGTCCTTAAGAGTCAGCACCTAATAGATTGTAACTCTTGTCACCACGGTACTAAAAGCCTACCTAGTTTCTGCACTTGCATTTGTAATTAGGACTATCAGTCTATTTAATTGCCCTACATTAAATAACCCCTTCTCACCTGATCTAGTATTTTTCTTCTGGGACTTTCTGCCTGCTGGTATTGACAATGTGCAGCCATCTCCTAGTCTGACGTACCAGGGCTGCAGGAATATCACTGGCGACTGCCATTTCATGCTTCATTACAGCTGAGCATCCGAAATCATAACACTAATTAGCAAACAAGTCTCTTCTACACCTGCCTGAACGATGCAAAATAAGATCACTGGCAGGCTGAGCACAGCCAAATTAAAGCACTTTACCATACAGCTAAGTGGTCAGTATATTGGCCTTATTCTGCCTATCACAACTGTACCATTTTGTTCTTGTAAACTCACCATTTTAGACAGATGTTAAGATAAGATTTATCCTGCTCCTGATTTCCCCTAATAACATCTTAGCAACAGATAATTTTACACGTGAATTGGTTATTAGTTATTGTAACATGACTGGTACAGCACCTTGCTCCTATAGTCATGTATTCACCAATAACAACGCATTTTCAATAGTTTTTAGTCAGAAGCAGTTCAAATAAGTCTACAAGTATCTCCTGTGTGTCTATTCATACACCAGAGAAGGAATAAGGGATTTTACCCACATTTGTATATATTAAAAATTATATCCCTGTTAATTACATTTACCCATCCATTAATAAAAGAATCTGAAATGTCTCCTACAATCTCATATAATTTAACCTCAGCATGGCTGCAGAAGATTGCACAAGTCATCACTGCCATTTTTCAGGTTAGCATTGGGGTACAGAGAGTCTGTGACTTGCCTCAGGTATCAAAGTCAGGTTCTGAGACAGAGCTGGGAATAGACCTTAGATTTACAATCTCGTAGCCCAGTGCTCTGACTGAATAAATCTCTCCTTCTTCTTTATCCACTGCAGGGAGGACTACAGTGCCCTAGCCTGCAAAAGCCATTTCAGGAAAAGATGTATCTGTTAATTATTTTCTGTTAGGTGGGGGGTTTTTTTTCACAACATCTGATTGAAGTAATTTCTGTTATGAGCACTTTCACAAAAGACTACTAGAAATCTCTTGATCCCACAGTGCTTACAATAAGGATATTTAGAAGGAGATAAGTGAATAAAAAATGTCGAATCGTTCCAAAATCTGAATCTGAATCTAAATTTTTCCACTTCAGAAGAAATACCTTCATCTTAGAGCATAGAAAATACATGAACAGTTACTATAGTCCTGGAAAAAGAAATCATTCCAAGTGAAATCACTGTTGGATTTCCGTTAGTATTTTAAAAAAGAAAATAAAAAGCCCCCATCACCAACCAAAACAAAGAAACAAAACTAAACTAAACTCTGAAGAAATTAAAATTTTCTGCAGAATGTGAAGACTGAGAAATTTGTCCATCCTCCTAAATATTTTACATTTGGAAATCCTCACTGCTATGTACGATATGTTAAAGCCAATGGACCTCCAAAGACAGGTGCTTGTCTACAATATACAAAGAGAGCAAAAGGTGTGGAGGCTACTACCTCCTCATGCTGTACAATATAAATAAAAAAGCCAGCTATAAAAAATGGAGGGGACTTTATGCCTCCAAAACATTAATGAAGTCCTTTCCAGTAGCCTTTGAAAGGACACACTTCTTTCTCTGTGACTCCGTTGAGTTTTCTTGCCATACAGAGAAGAAGCTATAGCTTTGTCCTTCTCTACCCACTTGAGCTTCTGCTCTCATTCTGGCAGGACTCAGCCACACCAATATCTCTGCCCTGCCTCAGTGCACAAGACAACAGAGGGAAGCAAAGTCTTGGCTTGACCTCGTTAAGACCCCACAGAGCAAAACACAAACACTCTGTCACACGCTGAGGTTGTAGCAGTGGAAATTGTCAGGACATTGCCCTGCTGTAACTTCTGTCTGCCATGAGATTAGGACATGTGGTTTCATCATTTCATCACCCTAAGAATGTTGACACGGTTAAAACTAAGCAAAAAGTCCCACATTTTAGAGAAAGCAGACTTCTCATCTATGAAGTTATTTTCTAACCAGAGAAAGCCTTGCATTTCACCAAGGGATATATCAAGAAAGCAATGGGTTATGGTAGCATTTGTTGTCTTTTTATACTTTCAAAGGGAAGGATATCTATATTTTCACACCATGGATGTATTTAAATTTGGATTCAAATCAGCCAGAAAAAAATAAATTAAGAAAATAAAGGAGCCAGGAGAGAATACTTATGAAGGAAGTCAATCCATAAATCAAATTATTTAAGACAGACTGTACAATCCCTCCTTTAACTGGCTTTTCTCCTTGAAAGACACTTGATTGCACAGTCTTCTTTTATTCCAGAGACATCAAAGAAGAGTTGCCCAAAACCCAAGCCCCTCATTTCACACGTGCTACATCACAGCAAGGGAGGATGGGGATTTGCCTGCTAAGGGGGCACTTTGGAGTAGTGGAAGCCCCAAGGGAACTGTCGATCTCCTGGAGGTCTCTGCCTGGCAGCCTGTCCCTGGCTCAGTGGTTTTGGCTCTCAGTGCAATCACTGCAGCTCCCTGGGATGTGAAGTGCATTCCTGCCACCACACCAGTGAATCAAACCATGCAAGGACATCTCACAGCCCTGACCCTGCCTGTGTCCCCACTCCCCCTGCTCTGGGTCAGGGCAGTGATGGTCTGAACAGCCAGGACTGCACAGCTCTGGGTCCAGGACTCTGCAACATGACCAGCATGACTGCAGAGGCAAATATTGGGAAAAGAAAGAAGTTACACTCCTTTGGCAGTTTTTGTAAATACTTATCTTCCCTTTTCACCCCAGCACAACAAATGGATCCAGCTAAAAAATATTTAAGACAAGCAATCCCACAGTCCCAGTGCACCAAAGTGACATTGGGCGCTGTTAGCTGTCTCCATAACTTCTCTGTTCTCCAGGAATGTGTGGATGCGTTGTCAGAATACGACAGCAATAACAACTTCACCTTAAGGTTCTCAATATGAGAACACCTCCACTAATGTGATACAGGAAGCAATTCATTATCTTCAGCGTGCTGTTCAAGGGGCCAGAGAGCCCAGTGCTGGAGGCTCTCTCTGCTCAGGCTGTGTGCAAAGAGGAGAAACAGCATTTTACACTTGCAGTGCCTCATTCTGCCCGGGGAAAATGGATCCACGGGAGGCTGGTGAATCAATCCCCGTAAATGTGCCTTTGAGAAGAGCTACATTTTGGGGGTTTTATGCTGAAAAAGCTTGATTTTCCTATGCTATACAGAGTTTAATCCTTCATTCAAAAGTCTTGCTCTACTCACCTGTAACACAAAAAATACCAGCTAATGCAGTGCTGCCTGGTAAATGATGACAGCAATTAGATTGCTTACAGATTTGTTCTCCTGAGGAGGTTCCAATGCTGTGATCAACTGTCTCCTTGAGATCTCTTTGTAGAAAGCCAGCTTGCCAGTCTAAATCAAATCTATTGATTATCTGCAGCAATATAATAAATGAAATTAAAAATAACTTGACTCTAAGGCAAACAAATCAAGAAAAAAAAAAAGCTAAGTAAATTATTTCTGTTGCAAGTGTTTCTGGATTTCCTGGGGATGCAAGAGAATTTGGTATAAACTTCAGATTTTTGACCAAAAAAGTTTTGTTTCTAAATTACTTTATACTATTTCTAACATTTTCCAACTGTCTCACTATCACTGAAGCTGAAATAAGATACACAACTTTTTGTTTGTATACATTCCTTACAGATTCTGGGATGCCTTTAATGAGCCAAATATATTGCAAAGATTTCAGGGAAGCAAGACAGCCCTTTCTATCCACAGGTCATTTACCAGAGTTATTCAGTGTATTTTATACTTTGAAAATAAAAGGTCATCTGCTGGATAAAGGAACGGTGCTCAAATGATTTAGCTGATTCTGAGACATGACCATAAATATCATCAGTTAGGTTGTGAAATGGTTCCTAAGGGATTTTAAGTCTGTGAATGTCGAAGAAATTTATATACCAGAAATCTGTGATTGATCCAACATTCATTCATTTCTAATGGTTATATGTAAAGGATACAGCTCAAAACTACTGAAAAAGTGAAAGCTTGTTTTATTTTAAAGGAAGTCCACATATTAAAAATATCTATGCTTATAGATGCCATAAGCATATTATATGGTCTATATATTATATGCTATTCTTATATGATATGCTGGTTAATGTGAGAAATTTTATATATGCAGAAAAAGTAAAACTTGCTTTTGTAACTTGTGAAAAGGAATAAAGTTATTTCTGAAAGCAGAATTCATTAATGTCATTGGTGCAATTTACACATACAGGCAACCTTGAGGCTTTGGAAGCAGAAAATGTTCAGATTTCTTTCTTTAAAAGCTTTTCATTTTTCTTTCCATTTGCCTGACCTCACATTTATTAAAGCCTTTGGAGCAGTTTTCCTATGAAAAACTGACTGAAATTTCTTTAAAACTATCAGTAGGTCCGTTTCAGTAAATTTCAGATTTGCTCATTAGTTGATCTATAAGATGAAGGTCCTGAGAGAAGCTATGAGTTGATTCATCCTGTGCTATGCAAGGCTGCTGACACAGACAAACTCCCTGGGTGCTGGAGGAATGCAAGCCATGCCCCATTCTACAGAAGCTCCAGCTCACCTGATCCCAACAGGGTGAGCTAAGGATATTGTTTATTCAATAATTCACTGCTTCAATTGCACTGAGCATGTTATGCAGCATGGATTTTAACTCGGGGTTTTGCTTGCGTGCTCATGCTACCAGCACAGCACATCACAGGCTGTACAAAAGCTGAGTAGGAAATGTCAGATGCTGCCTATCAGCCATTTGGTAATACCCAGCCAGGGCTTCTCCTCCATTTACCTGCTCTCCTATAGAGCTTTATTCACTGAAGCAGAAGCAAATAAGACCTATTAGGGCACTCATAAATAAAATCAGCACTCTGGTGACTGGACAAGCTGCTGGCAATCCTACAGAAGATTTTTTTTTTCTCCACAGTATGCATGAAAATTTTTAGCAAGGGAAAATATTTCAGAACATGAATTAATTTTTCCTGAGGTCGGTAGCACCGGGTTCTCCCCCATCTTCCCAGCCTTGCATTTAATAGCTTCAGTAGATCTGGGACAGGTCCCCAGTGCACAAGTGCTGTATCCTGATGTAGAGCTGCTTCAGCTGCTTGCCTGTACATTTGTCTCTGAATTGTGCCTGCCAACTTGTCACTCTTTAATTACATCCTTTATGGTTATTCTATACTCATCTTCAGTCCCAAAGACCCTATTTTGTTTTTCAAAACTTGCAGAGACGTAATTGGAAGTTAAAATACTCAGACTGGAATAGTAAAAGTGCATCTCCTGGGAAAATCTCTTTATTGTTTTCAGTAAACAGCTATCTCTCCTTGTTGACTCAATGACTGACTGTCAGGCAATATTTTTGAATGAGGATCATATTTGTAGTCTCACCTGTATGGATCTCTTATATTTTTGGTTTTCTTCTCTCCTTATTCCCTCCCTCCCACAACAATAACAATATTCTCTGAAAGGGATGGAAAGTGTTTCCAGATTCCTGATATTTTTATCTAGACAAGCTCTTCACCTGGCACATGGTAATACTTTGAAAAAGAGGTGTAAGCAAATGTTTTATTGAAGTAATTTTGTATAAGCTAGGAAAAGATAAAGTGGCCAGTTTTATGAAGAAAAATGAAATACTAAATGAAATCCATTTTTTGCTTCTTAACAGATACCACAAACTCTTTAGGTGCAAACCAGACTTGGTTTTTTCCCCATAGAGTATTTCAGTTTGAATACTTGTTTTTGTTCTTTTGTTTTGGTCATTTCTTTTCTCCTTCAATAATTTTTGCATTATTTCATAAAATATTCATCTGGATGCCCAAAATGTCTTACTTTGCTAACTATCAACTCACACTTCACAAATAATGGTTTTCAGCTCCATAGGTCATGCTGAATTGCTGTAAGCCTACAATGTTCGTGGCTGTGGCATCAAAATATATTTGCTCATTTGTTATATATTTCATGAAATAAATTAGACTGCTGCATAATGCAATGTATCTGTTTTATGCATCATTGTGTCCTTTATACAGATTGAACTTGTCTGAATATGGAGAGATTTGGTAAGTTAACAGCCTCGGCATCTGAAAGCCTGCAAACTCATTTTTATACACTGAAGTAATGTGAAATGGCAACAAGCAGAAAAAGAACAACTGGGCACAGTTCTAAGAGAAAGAAATTACTTTCTGAGAGCTTCTTGAATCGTTAAATGCAGACTTCAGGGTTTGATATTTTTTCCTTCTCTGCTTTCTGAAAATGGGAATATGGAGTTTCTTGAATCTGTGGAAACTTAAATTGCTGCAGATCTGCTTTAATATTTGTGAGGAGACAGCTCTACCCACCATATGACAGTCTCAAAGGTTCATTTAACAACACTATAGCAACCAGTAAATAATTAAACACAGTGCTCTGTCTCCAACACCAAAGCTAAAGAGACAGGGATAATGAGAGGCTCCTTGGGCAAAGGACACAGGTTACATTAAATCATTCTTATATTATTTTCCAAGTGGGTATTTCTTACTTTCTTTCATTTCAGCTGTTCTCTTTTAACTAAAGCACAGAGACACACATGTGGAAGGTACATCCTAATGTCAGTGAAATAAGAAAGGCTAAATTCTGCATGCAGAGAGATATTGAGCATTGACACCAGCTGGGGGAAGTTTGAGGTCAGACATAGCAAGGCTGGCTCAACTGACAGATGGAAAATGCTTTAGTTGAAGTGTCCAAATTGATTCTGTGCAAAATTAACCCTGTAGATGATCCCCTGTAAATATGGTCCTTGGCTGCTGAGAAAAGACAAGGGCTGCACATGCACCTGGAGTAACTCCTTGTACCTGAATTGGCTTCTGTTACACTGCTGACACCAGCCACAACAATTTACCTTGTCTACAGAATGAATGGCAGTGAATCAGAAGGAAAATGCATTTTGGTAGGGCCCTTGGCTCCGTTCTTTGTGAAGACAGAGTGCAATTACATTACCTGAAGAGGGAAGTCGGCAGCTCATGAATGCAGAGCTTTCTCCTCGAGACCATCCAGGGAAGAGCCATTGGGAACATCATTAGAGCTTGCCCTTGTCCTGAAGGAAGGGTGTTTTCTCTGCACCTGCCTGGGGTATGGATAGCACCAACACCTAAAACGATGGTTTAGAAGGAAATTTTAAAAGAACAGGGCAATTATTAAATAGTTAAACAGCTTTCTCCGTGGTTTTTACCCTACATAGATATATGCTATTACAACGTTATCAAGAAAGGTAGAGGTGAAGGGATTGAGTTCCTAAATACACAGAGTGTCAGGCAGTGAAGATTAGTGCTTCTGACAGCAAGAGAGGTGAGTCACAAAGATCCAGCTCAGAAGATTTTTAGAAAGAAGTTATGAAGATTTGTAAGGTGCATTTGAATTTTAAATCTAACAGGCTGAATTAGACAAGAGTAAGAAGTTCAAAAAGGGATCCAATTCTCATTTTTCTCACAACTATCTGTTAAAAAAAACCAATGGTTTTCTCTAAAACATTTGGCCTGCAGGACCAAGTTTTTCATTCAGCAAACCAAAAATAAAATCAAAACGAGAGACAAGATAAAGCGTTTGAAAATTACTATATAAGGACAGGTTTACTGCAGGCTCACACTATTTTTTCCATAGATTATATGTTTTCCTTCAGTGGATAAAATTTGTCAAACATTTGCAATGGGTTGATATGCTCTGACTATGTCAAGAATCTAGAAAGAGCGTAAGGTAGAATTCTACTTTTTTTTCACAGGGGAATTGGAAAGAGATGATGGACTCTGCCTTCAGAGGCACATGCTATTTGCCATAAACAACAGAGCATGCTGCCTGTGTGCTGTGGGTTTGAGATGATGAAGGAGGTGCAATGATCCTTCCCAAGGAACAAAACAGCTATCCTTGTTTATGGGTGACAACCAGCAGCTTATCCACAACATCAGAATCTTGCATCTCTGGAAAAACATGATACAGTGGCTGCTGACTTCTGATATCCTGTAATTTACTTCACCTAAAGCTGACAGATTGATTGTTTAACATTGGTTATTAACTTCTAAAATTCCAGCAGCTGTCATGGACAATCGTGTAATTCAGAAATTTTGAATATGTCGGGGTTCTTTTGGTCTTTGAGGGAAGAAAAAGCATATATAACTTGTCCCATAAGTTAATGACAGGTTAACAGTGAGACACCTGGCCACTGAGTGCGGGGTATGATGGATGGCACTGGCATTCCTAAACAACATGGTCATTGTCAGAGCGCTGATGTCTCTGGAAAGAAGTCCATCGAACCACACATAAATGGAAGCCACTTTCAGAATTAACTGTCCATCCTGATAATTTATAAGTCAGGCTTTCTACTGATGGCAAGTATTGTGTTGTCTCCGCTGTTTACAAATGCTACAGTAACCTGAGCCTTGGGGTTTAACCAAACCTGATTTAGTAGACTTGAACTTCAAAAGCAAGACATTAGACATCTGTTTCTGCAATTCAGAAGGTCTTTATGATGCTCAAATACTGTTGATTCTTTTGTTTTTTCAGATTTTACAAGAATCCTAATGAGTCGAAGGGATGCAGGGGAACATCGCTGAAATGCAGAGATTCACACAAGGAGCTTCCTGAACAATTACCAACTGCTAGGTATTAACAGCCAGGCTGGAAAGGAGAGTATTTCCTCTCAGATTTCATGCCTAGGTCTCACCTTGTTTTTAAATTCCTTTTTTTATTACATAAAGGGATTTTTTTTCTACTCGTTTTCCTTTCGGGTGATTCCCGTGCAGTTTGTCTTTGCTCTGCAGATAGAATAGACCAATATGCTGCACACAACGAAGTAAGAAACATGTCAGGAAAAAAGTAGACTAAACATGGATGAAAAACCTGAGGGAAAACTTGTCTACTGTGAAGTATTCCCACCAGATATCATTAAACTGTACAATACAAATCTCTTTTATGGGCCTTGCAATGTGGAATATGCTTAAAAAAGAAGAGCTAACATTTTCTTAGATTGAGATCTTATCTAAATCTTAAAGTCTGTGCTCAGGGTATGAAGCTGTCTAGTCCTTCAGGTGTCTGCAAAGGAAGTCTTGATCACAGTGGGGAGTAGTGAAACAAAATGAGAGGAGGAATGAAACATTTAAGATCATCTTCACTAAAAAATGGAATTAATTCTTCATTACATTATTAATTCACTACTGAGCATAATTAATTTATTGGCCATTAATGCTGCTATTTGCATTACCATTGGGTCTCTGGATAAAAGCACAATGTGACTTTCCTAACACATTTCAAATGCTGTAATCAGACAGTGAACTGCTCTTCAATAGTGCTATCCAGATTTAAGCCATGGATTATTTGGTCTCTCTAAACTGCTTTCTGAGGCTGGTAATAACTCAAAAGATTGCATTAATTACTTTGAACAGGTCTGATACAGGACGGCAGCAAAAAAGATGACAGACATTCCAAACACATCTCTGTTTATAGGATACCTGAGGCTGTTTCGAAGTCGTTTGCCCTCTTTCAATTGCTCCACTGCTTAGAAGACCCCACATTAAAATACCTCTTAAGCTCTGTTTTCACTATTCAAGATGTGGACAGATTTTTGAGAGACCTATGCACAGAGACTGTACTTGTTTGGCAATATTTTTTCTCAACACCTATGTTCCATTTTTCATTATCAGTATATTTATGGGATTTCACATGTTCCCCAATGTTACAAGGATTTCCATATGTGCAGTAGGAGGTGGAAGGAGAGAAATTTCAAGCAGATGAACTTCCCAAGAGTTTGGGTCTCAAGTATTTACTTGTGCTCCTTCTTTCCCCAGAGAGTAATAAAGCATTCTCAATTCGGAAATATAGTCACTATTGTTCTCTTGATATTGGAGTATGCTAATATTACACCTCTACAGTCTTATCTAAATGAGCTCTCTGAATTGCATAAATAATATTGGCAATGATATGTACAAAAAAAAATCAAGTTCAGTCTCTCTAATCAATGCTATCTTGGCAAGTCCAATGAGTCAAACAAACAACCAATGGAAAAGGCTGATCTATGTCACTGCAATCAGGGACAAACTGCATCTGAATCAGAAAGTTTAATTTTTACATTGTTCCTTTTGAAGGCACAATCTTTACAGATAATCTGCTCAGGACATTGCTGAAGAAATCCAGACAGAGCAGAAATCCATCATCAGAAAGTTTTGCCACATAATTTCCTTGAATTACATTAATAAAAAAAAAAAAAAAAAAAAAAAAAAAAAAAAAAAAGAATTTTCCAAGAAACTGCTAAGTACTTTTGAAGGAGGAAGTCTAGTTAATTATTTTTAGTTCTGTTAACCATTTCAAAAGAGAGGAAAGGTATTTTTTCCACAGTCTAGATGTTCAATAATGAGTACTGGTATTTCAAAAACCTTAAGGTGTGGTGCACACAGTTTCATAGGAGAAGGGCACTGGGCCACAATAAGATGAAAAACGTGGGAGAGAAATAAGTTTAGCTTATAAATAGAAAGATATTTTTCTTTAAAACTTTGTTGCTGGTGAAAGCTATTTTATAATTGCAGCATACATTTTTTTACTATGCTATATTAGATGCCAAAAGGTAGAGTTAGGGGCCAGGTGATTGTTGTCAGGTGAGTTTAATCTGTCTTTCAGAAGCTCTGTTTCTTTATGATATAAAGGCATTTGAGAAATGTGACTGTAAACATTTGACATAAGATCTAAAATGACAGACTAAAATTGCTAATGCTTGTTTTCCAGCTTCTGTTTGAATGAACAAATCTTCAAGAAATCTTCTAGAAATAAGAGTAGACTGCTTCCCCCAAGGATTCTCTTCTAGTGTTGCTTTTATGCCATGACAGAATGCAAGAAAAATTGAAAGATTCCTCCTAGGACCAAGACCATTAATGAGACAGGGAACCATTCAACTCTAAGTCACTTTTTGAAGCACCACACAAGATCAGGGCTCAAGTTTTTCTACCAACTGATGCTCATTCCCTGAGTTTTGTGAAATGAGGTTCTGACTCAGCCCAGCAAGCTGCTTTGATGTGCATCACCTAGCTTTTGGCATAGTCTGATCCTGTTGCTCACTTGCCTGCTTTTAGGGGTGCCTCCATCCCCCTTCCAGCCTAGAGGCCTGCTGCACGCTGTGATCACAAGTGACATGCTTTGCCTGTAGTCTTTTGAAGGAAAACGTTCATCCAAACCTGATGCAAATGTAAGTTAATCTTGAAAGAATTGGGAGGGTAGTGCACAGCTACAACTCCACGATCATAAAGACATCTGATGTTAGCACTGCCATCGTCAAGGGCTTTGCCCTTTTGACCCATCCTTTCCTACACAGCAAATCCATTCCTGGATTAGACTAATTGTAGCTCTCTGGAGACCAAGCCACGTTGATGGAAAATGTTGTCTGTTCTGCAGATGAACACCAGTTGCTAGAATACTTTGCCTAGTACTGAATCAAAAGTTTGGTGTAGAAGAATGATATTTTAATAGGCAAAGCAGCCAACCCACTCTCCCAATTTCAGCTGCTTGCAAAGTACCCGCTGACACACAATCCTTTTTATGTAGTGGCAGATCACATTGCAGTCCTAGGAAGAGCCACAAAAACACATTTTGCCCATGAATGGACAAAGAGGAGGAATACAGGCTTTACACATATTCCCCACATGAAACAAGTGGAAATGTAAAGGGTAAAAGAGCATAAGTAATAAAGGGAGCAGGAAAAATCACAGAGGGAAAAAGAATTAATAAGACAATGTAGCAATGATATAATGACAGAGAGAAAGACAAAACAAGGAGCAAGAGGGAGTTGAAATAATGAGAACTTAGTAAGCTAGAGCTAAAAAGATGGACAAGAGAAGAAAAGCAGCAACAAGATGTAAGACAGGATCCCACCAGAAACAGAAATGTGTAAACACTAGATGACTTTAAATTAGAGTTATAAACTGAGTTCCTGGTTTTTCTCTTCCCGTGTTCAGCAAGCAGGCATGGAGCCCAAAGGCTGACTGTGCACATCTCTAATGATGATGATGAGTCTAGAAAATCCGCTTTGATTATATTGCAAATTACCAACTTTGTATCATTAATGTAATTATCATAGCTGGAGAGGTCAAGAGAATTTACAGAATTTGGAGGATTTCTCATGTGAGGTGAAATTATAGATAAGTTTAGGAAATCATATTAAAGTACAAGCTGAAAAACAATCTTAAGGCTGCCAAGTAAAGCATTTGGATGACACTACATATATCCAGCTTGTAAATTATTAAACAGTATTTATTCATATGATGACACAATGTTTTTATCTTGCACTTTATCCATACCTCCTCCAAAAGCCAAGTGTGCTTTTTTCAACACAATGATAGAATGCACAAACAAAGAAAGCTCTCCTGGGTGAGATGAGCAGCCTGTCATGCCGAGCCTTGGACACACTGAGTGCCAGTGAGATAAGCAGCATAAGGAGAACTGTGAGCCTGGTCACCCTCCAGTCCCCTTCACTTCATCCTCCCCCATTGCTTGGTGCACTAGGGATATTTGGGGACTCATCCCTGCCTTTCCTATTTAATATTCAGGTATGGACTTGCTGTCCACAGAGTGGAATAGACATCTGGAAGTCATCTGTCTCTGTCTGAGGGCAGGATTAGCTATCCTTGACAGATACATACCCAATGTATTCAAAAAATCCCTGGTGAGGAGCTCTCCTGAGTCTTTTCTAATATGATCTACTCGCTCTGCTTACCTTCAGAAATATTTTCCTGGTATTTAACCTAACCCAAACCTCTTTCTTGTATTTTAAGTCATCATTTCTTAACCTTCCCACCATCAACATTGCAGTAAGCTTTTCTACCTTTCCCAGCCCTCCTATGGAAGTAATTTGCAGCAAGGTAAATAAACTGTCATAGTATAATAGTTGAAGTGAGCATCAGCAACAACAACAACAAAAAAATAGTGTGTTTTAAGCTGTCTGCACCATGGGCAGTGTGCCTATATTCACGTGAGTGTTCCATGGAATGCTCTCTGGCACTGAGGCCAGCGGGGCTGGAATGGCCTATGTGTGCTAAACACACTCTAAAGCATCAAGGCCAGCACCAAAAGCAGTGCTGGCTCCTGCTGTAATACCTGGTCAGCACAGGGAGTCATATTCCTTGCCCTGGTGGGGTTTAATTTACTGCTATTCATTCTAACCTATGCAAATCAAAATAGGATAAGGAGGCCAGCAGTGATACAGACAACTGAAGTATCACTTTTTTTTTTTATTTTTGGTTTACTTTATTGATTACAGAATGCTACTTGTTCATATTCTAGGCCTCCACGTACCTCATGGAAAACAGTAGCCTTCATATGCACAAACATAAACCTTGATTTGTGTGCTTTCTTTTCTCCCAGTTCATGACTCACACCACAGCTTTTATCTCTGCCCCCAGTCTCCCTTTGTTTTTGAACTTGTTTTCCATCGCTTTGCAGTTCCAATCTCATATAATTTTTATTTCTTACTTTTCAGAATTTCTAAGAATTGATCTTTTATCTGACCTCTCCACTGAATCCCTGCAACATGCCTACACAACTTCCACAACGGGCTTTTAACCCTTTGATGTCTACTGAAATGCAGCAGCATATATGGTCTGAATGCTGTTTTCAACAGTATTGCAGAGTTTTCTGGGTGAACACAGGTCCAGTTTGTCCCAGCACCCTCATTCAGTGTGCCCTGCTCCAGTGGCACAGGAGTCTGTACGTAGTTCTTTTCTGTTTCTTTTGTTAAGTATTTCCTCCCCCATGTTCACAGCAAAGCCTCTTTGCCACTATATCATTGGTAGTCCTCTACCCTTTTCCATTCACTTGCTCCACCAAAACCAATTTCCTTTCCCAATCATCCGATAATATTTATCCATTGAAATCTGTGAACAATAATAGAAATATCCCATTTCAAAAGCAGAGAGGCCAAATAGAAAAAAATTAAGCTGTTTCGCTTGATGGGAACTTCTTTCTGTAGTGTCTTGTCCTTCAAACACCATTTCAGCCCTTGTTAACTTTTCTCACTGAGCAAAGAATTTGTCTATCAACTGATAACATGAAAGTTTGACTATTTTCATATCCAGCCTAGATAGTACCTTAGTCCTAGTCTTAGTACTAGTACTTAGTACCAAGCAGTCTCTTGGCTTATAGGAAGAAAACATCAATAGAAATACAATTTATCTTCTGCTCATCACCCAGAGGCATGGAGCACATCTGGAGCACATCTGCAGCTCACATGTGGGCAGAGCAGCAGCACACAGCCCGAGCACCGGGCAGTGCCCAGTCAAGGGGTGAGTCTGTAGAGGATTTGGAAGAGGGATTTGTCAGGCACAGACCCTTGTGCAGCTCTGCACAGCTACACACGTGCCTCTTCTCCAGTTCAAATCTAGATCTTACACTCTCACAGAGTATTTTAACCAGGGCAAAAGTCAAGGGAATGTGTTATTCCCTCCCCCTTGCCCTTACCTGGACTGTTGTGTTTGCATGCAAGGATCTCTGAAAAGTCTTATTTGCTGGACATTCCTAATCTGTGGCCCCCTCTCCCCATTCTCTGCTCAAACGCACTGATCTCAGGAGCCCAGCTGTCACTTATCACTCCATTTCCTTATCAGGCTCGAAGTAGCATGGGCATTTCTTCTCATCACTTGCACAGATTTAAGAAGCAAACTAGATCATATTCCACTTTCATGTTTCCTCCCTAATGGAAGTTATTTCATTAACACTCTCGTGTCCACTTCAGAAGATTTCGCAGGCCAAAATACTTTTATACATCAAAGGAAAACTCTCCAGGCTGCTCATAAATAACTCCACAAGCATAGACAACCATATTATGCCACTATGAAAACACTTTTTCTGTACAAAATCTTCAAAAGATTAACATCCTTTCATATTTGTTTTATTTTTTGTATCTCACTGAAGATGATCTAGGAGTGCAGACATGTTATGATGCAGAAAATGCAGGAAAAACTTCTCTTGGCTGATCAGGTTACCAAGGCACT
Organism: Daphoenositta chrysoptera; assembly: GCA_013397915.1. Taxonomy (NCBI): domain Eukaryota; kingdom Metazoa; phylum Chordata; class Aves; order Passeriformes; genus Daphoenositta; species Daphoenositta chrysoptera. The sequence goes on from VZRO01002605.1 coordinate 307,560, forward strand.
ATTAGGTATGAGGAGGGATTGATTCAGAAGAATCAATTTTGCTGGAAAAGGTTATATATGTATTGAGAAATAAAATAAAAGGAAGAGGTGGGGAAATCACAACACAGGCAAAAACAGCTTTTGATAAGCCACCCTTGGTTGCCATGGTTCCTTGCTTGCCTTGTCAATAATAATTATGAATAATAATACCTATATGAAAGTCAAACATAACCACACTTCTATTGCTGCCCTCACAAACGTACAGAAATTGTTACTCCTACATGATATTGATTCTTTCTCCCCGAGCGGAGCATGGTGCCACACTGGAACCACTTCAAACAGGTCTTGAAGTTCCCAAAGACTTTGGCACCTCAGCGTGCAGTGCTGTGGGATCCCTTTCCCCTGTACTCAGTGATGTCCTTGCTCTGTCCCCTTCAGAGGCCACATGGTGCCACTGGCACATGTCCCCACTCAGGGCCATGCCCCCAGTCCTCCCTCTAGGGCTCCCCAGAGATATTCCCTGCAAGGATGCAGGGCTGTGATCCCTCCTGCATTCCTGGTGCAATGCAGGCACAGAAAGAACAAGGAAGAAGAAATGGTTGGAAATTGTCTCTGTCAGGACAAAATTTTCTGTGGCAGAAGTGAGAGACACAGAAAATGCTCCTTTTCTGGGAGAAGCACCTGAGGTGAAGTGAGCATCTGTCACACCTGGTCAGACACTGATCTCTACCTGCATTGCAGTGAACCCACACCCCAGCATTCTCAATAACAGGTTCTCAGCTGCTAGGTTTAGTTTGCTTCAGAAATTAATAGACACAACAAAAACACTTTCTTGGTTGTGGGTAGCTGTGTCTACCAGTAATCTAGGGCTCAACTCCTTTCCTTCACACCCACCCCCTTCAATTTCTCTCAGCTTTCCACCAAAATGTTTAGCAGGTGTGACCTCAGAGGCAGGTATCATGCTCAGCAGAACCTTGCCTTTGGCATAAACTCACATTTTCCACTGAGTTCTGAGCTACAAAATGATCCAGAAGTCATTGCATTGGAAGCAAGAGGTACTAACTCAAAGGTTTGAGAAAGCAGGTACATACCTGCCAAAGGTACTGCTTTTTGAATGTTAAATTATCCTTTCTTTTTTTTTTAAATGGAAATTTATTCATAAAATAGGTAATCACTTATGGACTCTGTTAACCTTCTGAAAATATTTAATTTGGGATTGTATTGTAACTTTCAAATAATAAACTATTTAGTTAAATATTCCCCCAGAATACCAAACAATTCCAGGCTGTTCTGAGAAGATCTTAAAAAGCTTTGTAAGACAAGATACTAAGGGAATATGTAGAGACTTGACTGCCGTGCTCAAACTAGTAAGTATTTTCTTTGGTAATTTTGGATGAGTTTGGGATTTTCCAGAGTAACGTGTGATATTTGGTTGCCTGTTTTTTGCAATTTCCTTTCTTTTTCTTTTTCTTTTTTTTTTTTTTTTTTTTTTTTTTTTTTTTTTT
>VZRO01002605.1:309075-418876 GCA_013397915.1 Daphoenositta chrysoptera
CTTTCAAATATTTAATGACTTTGTCTTCTAAAAGCCTTGTGCTTTAAGATCACTATAGTTTAGGCACTTGCAAAACTCAAATGTGCCCCTTTCAGTTATGTTCTGAAAGAGAAGGCTCTTCCCATCTTACACCATATAGAGGAAGGAATTATTTTAGTAGCACAGGAAAGCAAAACCTGAGACAAACCCCAAACATTATGGATGCAGCAATTCAAAGCCTTTGATCCTGAACACATTTTAGACATTGTCAGTTGCACATTTATGAGAGGAGATGGGAACAGGAGAGATTAGAAGAGCAAAATATTGGGATAGAAGAAACATGATGTGTTCTGCTTATGTTTTAACAACATAACCTCTCTCATTCTGATTTGTATGCTCCCTTGATTTGCAAGATGCATTGAAAGTGGCAGCCAGTCACCAAAAAGAAGGTGTTTTTCAGAAAAAACATTTTCAGACAGCTTAGGAACATGTATCTTTATGAGAACTTGGATCTATAGTCACTCCCACTTTTTGATAGTCATTAAACTCTTCATAATATTTAGTTTCATTGTGATTACTCTAATTGCAATACTAATAATTAATAGTTGACTTTATATCTTGCTTGCAAAGTGCTCAGGGGAATGTAACACAATAAGCACCAATACAACATAGAAGCATATGCTTTCAAATTCATAATCAGAGGGAAATGATACATAATTTAGCATTTGAAGTGTATTATTAGAAGGATGAGATCACCAGTTTGTTTCCAGATCACAGAGCTCTTACTTCAGGAACAAAAGTGCTAGATATGCACTCAACTAGATGTGAATTTTTTAAGGAACGCTGAAGATGATCATTCCCCACAGCTGATAAGGGAACAAGCACATCATGTGCACTCTGAGGCAAAAAGAGCTGCTCCTCTGTTTTTCCAGATGAAGAATTTGACTTCACCAACCTGTTTTCTGATTGTCAGAAAATGCTGAAAAATACATTTATTTACAATGAGTCTGTTCTAAAAACTCAGCTTCTAAGCTATTCTGTATAACCTGCTTTTTCAGCACAAGGTTTTTTATATTTCATGTGTTTTTCTGATTCCAGAAAGTTTTCTTATCATATATCTGAAAAAAAAATCATGTCAGGACCACTTGAAAAAGAAAGGACAACAAAAGTGGACACCAGATAACCTGCCAATGTCTATATTTCTGCCCTTTGACTTTTATCTATTCCAATATGAAATTTTACTTTTCATGTATGACAGGGAGTTTTTTTATGCTGGGAAACAGTATTCTTCACTGTCATCCTTAATTGCTACTATATAGGTTTTTGGTTTTTTTTTTTTTAAGATTTTTATCTACCTTTTATTGGACGTAATATTCAATTATTCTACCTAATATTTTCTGCTCCACTTACAGCAAAAGAGCCTGCTGGAGAACAAGTGGTTGCATTCTGCACATCCCATATTGAATTGCATTCCACTTTATCAGAGTTTTTTAAAGCCATAGCCATCTATACTATAGGCTTCTTGTTCGTATTTTGTTTCTGACCTTGCGATGGCAGAAGTCTTACAAATAAAAATCTGTCCAATATGCTGTTATTGCCAGGTTATTGCCACCACTCCACACCTCTGATGCCATTATGTGTGCTTTTTTTTTGCATTGCAATTGCCTGTCAGATGAAAAACTCTGCAGCCATTAAGTGTTCTTCTTTGCAATCAATCTTCAGAAAAAAAACCAGACCCTGATATTTCTTCTATAGCTGAAATTATAGGAAGCCTCAGCAACCAGAAGTAGTGACAGAACTGCACAATACCCCAGCAATGCTCATTGGGAAACTGGGGAGTTGGATGATTATGTTATTTTTCTCCTGCAGCAGACATTTCAGGTAATGAACAGTGAGGAATGAGAACTTTGAAGGGAAGGATAGCACAAGATTACCCCCAGGAAGTTTACAGAAAGCAAATACACATTACTGTAGTAATTTTTAATAATCAATCACGTTTCTGTGTTTTTCTAGGAAACTTGCACTGTTTGCTAGAAACAACCCTGTCTATTATAGCAGGTGTTGACCTTACTGTATCACCAAGGATAGCAATTTTCCCCATTCTGCTTGCATGCAACAAATTCAGCTCCCAAATAATTTCTTTCTTCTAAACCTAGTATTGCAGAGAAAAGTTGGGACAAAAGTGCACTGAAACATACATTCTTTATTTGTATAAACTTTAAATTGTATATACAGGCACCAGAACAAGAGAGTAAAGCAGCAGCTCACACATAGCAGAATGAAATAAAGGAATAAAAACAGGTTTCTTCTGAAGGGATTTGCACGTGTCCTTCATGCCGTATTTCAATTTTGTATAATATACTTAAATGCTAAATAGTTAAACTGCACAAAATTTAAATCAGAGACAGACTTCAGAAAAAATGTGAATAACTCTCCAGTCATGGAGTCAAGATTATGACCTTCACATAGCAAAGGGGGCATATTCATTTCTGTCCCTTTGGTAATTAATGTTTTTCTACTTCTAGGAACTAAAATGGTATTAAGAGCAAATCTTGTGCATTCTCTTCCTCACGACTTTCAGGGCACAGTGCACAGAATACAAGCTACCACCTTCTGGAAAATGTACAAAATACAGGAAGGAACAAGCAAGAGGAAATTTAAACACAGGAGATTATTATTTGGATGAGCAGAAAATAATCCTAAATTCACATTTATGTACAGCCTTGGGCATATGGCTTCAATACAATCAGCTGAAATGGGTTTTGAGCAGGAGACTCATATCTGGCAGGACATCCCCAGTTTTGCAGCATGCAAGTTGAACAGGAGCAGCACAACTTCTCAGTCAGGTGCTGCCAAATCAGCCCCACCACGAAATGCAGCTGGCTGTGCTGCACCTCTGCAGCAATGAGAGGCATTTGCATGAGCAGTAAATCCCAAACAATAGAACAATAAAATACACTTATTGCAGAAGACTGGCTTTCTGTAACGCCTCAGAACATGGGGCTTTGGATTCTCGAGGGATCTCACTGAGTAAGGAATTATAAGAAATATGCAACAGAAATGGTGTGGGAATCTTATTAGGTACCACTCTAGTGTCTTATGTTCTGATAGAGGAGGATTAATATCCTTTTTCAAAACGCTATCATCATACCCTTGATACCTATATACCTTTACTGATTGCTTCAGGAGAGGCTGTGGCCTTAATTTCCTGTGGTAATGGTTCCCCACTCTAGTTGCATACTGTATGGAGATGAGTTTGCTTTATCATGCTGAAATTTCCTGCTTCTCATCTAACAGTCTTTCACCTTTTTTTCGCATAGCAAAAGCAGAAGAAACGGAGCTCCTGCTTTCCTTTCACCATGTCATTTGTCATTTTATATGTATTTTTTCAGGCTTGTTATTGGGTTTTTTTCCAAGTAATCAATCCTAATCTAAAACTCCTCTCTGGCTGTTTTCATTGACTCATTTTTCATTTTCCTTGACATGCACAAATGTACTCCAATTCTGCTATATTATTTTCCAGGTGGAAAAGCAGCAGCGAATGCATGCACAAAGACTGCACCACTGATTTATCTAAAATTTCTGAGCTTATCTAATGTGCTCTTTTTTCTTGTACTTAGAGATTTTTTTCTCCTCTTCACTCTGGAAGATGTACATAGTACCAATGCTCATATGAAGCCCAAGGGCTCCAGCTGAACCCTGGCACTCACACAGCTTGAGGCAGCCCTTTGTGCAAAAGCTGGGAAGGGGATAACAAGGCAAAGAGCAATCAGTTGATTATTAACTTTGCCAATTTAGGCTACAGTGCACTGTCCATTAGGTGTCAATAACACTTACATATGTTCCATACACCTGCACAATTGCTAACACAGCTGCACGTTTCTGAGATACAGGTTGTGGAACTGCACAACCCTTGGGGCATTGCTGATGACACCAGAGATTAAACAAGGTATTACACCAGACACATAACCGTATATTTATATTCTGTTGCACAGTTAAAGCTGTGCCATATTTAATGTCCTATTGCACAGCATTGTTAGATATTGATTTTATAGATACGGTGAGTTGCAAACTTTATTAGGGAGCAGACTGATGAAAACAATCTTTTAGAGCTGAGTTTGGGCTGTTTGTATTCAAGATCATAACAAAATAGGTATATAAAAGACATCTTGATGAATTCTCTGAGATGTGAAGACATCAAAAAGAAAACAGATTGTCTCTGAATCTGGGCCACTTTATATTCCCCATGTTTTCTATGGGAAAAAACTTAATGTGAAACGAAGAATGCAGGCAATGTGGACCAGACTTGCAACTACTTAAGGGATTAAATTCCAGTGATTTAGGCCCTGAATGTGTTTGAGAATCTGGGATTAACTCCTCTTTTAATTGGTATTTCAAGGAAATGCATCCAAGATGGTGAGAGCACAAAATAGCAGGGAGAACTGGAAGCATATGTAAAGCCAGAGGGAAGGATTGCTCAAAGCCTGCAGTGCCTGTCATCCAAGCTAGAGCAGAGAACTCCCATATCACTTACTGCAGAAAACTTCACACTTAGTTTTGATTTATAGGATCTGATATTTCAATGTAAAGAGAATATGAGGAAATCATCAAACTTATGAAATGGTATTATCAATATCAGAAGCTTTCCATTTATTTAATCTGCATATTTCTAAGTTATTGTAATGGTGATGTACAAGTTCCTGTAAGAAATTCAGATCTGTTGTTTATATAGAATTCATGAGCTCTCCCTTTCTGAATCTCCACATTAGTGGGGTAAGACTTGCCAAAGGCCCACAGACCTCTCTTCTCAGAGAACAGCACTGCAAGAGACTACTTTGTATGAAGAACTAGGTCAAGATGCAAACTGAGATGCCATATTCATTCATTATCTGTAATTAGTTTCAGTGACTTGCTGAGCATTGTAATGTCTGTAGTACAAGGCTTGGTTCTGGATTTTTTGAACAAAAGATCATGACAATGGCAAATGCCATAAAGATATGCATTAGAAACTAAATTCCGTTACTTCCTCCCTGTGTTTCGTATAATTTGTTTTGTCAGTAAAGTTCTTCACTTCAGATATCTACTCTCCCATTTCAAGTTGGTTTTTTTTCTTTATTTTTTTACAAAAGTTACAGATATTTGGTAAAGACTTGCAAAAGAAATGCTTTTAACAAACTTAAAGCCTTATCAAGGCTATGCTTATATTAGGAAATCATCAACCTAATAGGAATGGATTAGCAGACAGATGACATTGGTGCTGAGAACCCTAGATCATCATTATACACAGTCTTCCAAATTTTACTTCAGACTAGGTTTAGTCTGGCCATCAGGACTGAATGTTCCCTCTCCCAAAAGTCCAAAGTAGCAGTGGTTGAAACCTTTATATCTAAAGGACTAGAAGTGCAGTGGGATGCACACCTGAGGCAGGGTTTGTTTAGTTTCCTCTGGAGAGGCTCATTCCCAGACCCCAGGAGAGCAAAGATGGAAGTGAGGACAGCCAAGGAACTTGCTTTGAAACTGCACTGCCACTGTAAAGAAAATTGTGGATTCAGTCAGGTGTTCTTCTGCCTAGCATGACATATGCTTGAATATGTTCCAGCTTTAAGAACTGAGTAATCCCACTGTTTGCAATTCTGCACTAGTGCTGGTGACAAGGCTAACTGGCGCGTGCTCCAGGTCTTGCAGGTTCATGCCATAATATTTTCCTACATTCAGTAGGGTCATAGAAGGTGTTTATTCACTCTGCCATAGGAAGGTTCCAGTGACAGCATTGGATTTTTGATCTAGGCATGCCAAAGTCATGCTTAGTGAATTGCAGCAATATTTGAAATACACTTAGAGAACCAGTTTTGTAAAGATCAGGTTAACAAAGAATGGAGAATTATCAATAAATATGTTAATTTGGAATAGTCTTCAAGCTTTTAAGCCTGAAAGTGGAGGTAACTAATCCAGGCAACTAGCAGAACAAAGACACAATACTGCTCAGAACTATTTTCCATTTATATGAGCAATAGGCAGAGCTGCTTCTGTAGCTTCCACTATAAAAACAAAACACTGTCATATTTTAAAGTAATGGCCCAAGATTATATAGCTGCATAAGCACAGAGTAGCTTTCTGCAGTGTTTCAAGCTATTTCTGTAATATTTTCATAAGCGATTAAGAGTTGTCTCCTACCCTACTTCAGTCAATAAGAAATTTGCATTCAACAAGGATTAGGAACAGAGGCCCCAAATCAAAGCTCTTAAAAATTTCTAAGTCTCATTGAGGTCAATGTAAAGCAAGCTTGCACTCGAGTGCTTTGCTGGGAGGAGGAAAAATACTCTTTGTTTTTATGTTTTGCCTGTTTGTCTAAGTAAACAAAAAAGGCAGTGGAAGCTGATTTTTAATTTCTGCCATCACAGCTCTGAAACTGAATGGCTCAGCTGGAAGACATGCAAATTAGCCTGTGGCAGGAAGCTATAGAGACACAACAGCAAGTGAGAAAGCAGCACAGTATTTATCTTCTGTATAAGTTAATATTCTACTTCTGGCAGCAAGTAGATGTGAACTGACTCTAAGTTTCTGTGTTGTCTGATATATACATCCAGGGTATTTAAATATACTGGCAGGATAAAGATTTTTATGCACCAATACTTTTTTAAATGCAAAGCTGTCTTCACCCAGAGCATGATAAATGATGACACATGTCAGTCTACCAAAAGTAACAGTGGAAAAATGGTAAAATGTCATGAATGACAAAAAATTCTGTTAGAGAATAGACAGGAACTGTTCAATTCATACTGGCACATGAAGATAAAAAAAAAAAACTTTTGCAACAGAGCAAAGATACCAATCCCTGATTCTTCTAAGAGAAAGGTCAACATCATTATAAATCTCCATCCAATATTGGATGTAGGGGGAAGCAGAGTGACAAAAGGTGAGGATGAGGTACTTAATGCTGTCTTTGCCTCACCATTTAATAGTAAAACCAGTTGTTCTCTGGGTGCCCAGCCACCCTGACCTGAAAGACAGGAATGGGGAGTAGAATGGAGCCTCCATAACCCCAGGGGAAGGGGTCAGTAACCTGCTGCTACCTTTCAGTAACTACTTAGACACACACAAGTCTAAGGGGCCAGATGGGACCCACCCAAGAGTACTGGGGGAGCTGTCAGAAAAGCTCTCTGAGCCACTCTCCATCATTTTCCAGCAGTCCTGGCTAACCAGGGAGGCCCCAGGTGACAGGAATTCACCAAATGTGGGGCCCATCTACAAGAAGGGTCAGGAGTATCCAGGGAATTAAGCCCCATGTGTCTGACCTTGGTGCCAGTGAAGGTTATGGAGCAGATCCTCTGGAGTGTGATCTCACACACGACAAGTATGGAAAAACCAGGGGATCAGGCCCAGCCAGCACGGATTTGGGAAGGGCAGGTCCTGCTTGACCAACCTGATATCATTCTGAGACGAGATGACCTGGTTACTGGATGAGGAAAAGGATGTGGATGTCATACACAGAGATTTTAGTAAAGCTTCTGACACCATTTTCCACAGCATTCTCCTGGAGAATCCAACTGCTCCTGGCTTGGATAGGTGTGTTCTCAGCTGGCTGAAAAACTGACTGGATGTCCAGGCCCTGAGAGTGGTGGGGAATGGAGTCACATCCAGCTGGGGACAGACACCAGGGGTGTCCCCAGGGCTCAGAATGGGGCCAGTCCTGTTTTCTGAGCAGTGATTGGGGGAGTTAGGGGTGTTTATTCTGGAGAGAAGGAGACTCAGGGGAGACCTTATTGCTCCCTACAACTCCATGAAAGGAGAGTGTAGCTGGGTGGGGATTGGCCTATTTTCCCAATCAACACTTGACAAAACAAGAGGAAATGGCCACAAGTTGCACCATGGGAAGTTTAGATCAGATATTATTACAAAAAGTTCCTTCATTAAAAGAGTTGTCAAGCACTGGCACAGGCTGCCCAGGGAAGTGGTTGAGTCACCATCCTCATCCCTGAAGGTATTTAGAAGATGTGTACTTGTGGAGCTTAGGGACATGGGTTAGTGGTGAACTTGGCAGTATTAAGCAAACAGTTGGACCTGATGATCTTAAATGTCTTTTCTACTCTAAATTATTCTACAGTTATAAAGATTAAAACTGAAGTTTCTATATTACAATGTACAAATATTTTATGTGATAATGTAATGACCTAAAATGTGATAACTTAGAATACCTGCCTTGGGCTGTACACTGATCTTTACATTTATCATAAATCCATTCCATATCTTTCCCTGATAAGGGTGTTTCCTCACTACCCTGCTTAGACTCAGAATAAGAATGCTTACATTTCTTCTCCTGCTTACAACGGGACCACAAGAGAGGCTATACCAAATTTAAGATATTTTCCTTTAAAAACATAATATTGCGGAATATCATTGGCATGATATTGGCAGATCATTTAATTTTGAGTCACTTTACACTTACAGTCCTGTACATTCAATCTTTAGAGGGTGAAAGTCTTATCAGGAAAGAAAATCAAAACCTGCTTCTCAGTCCACACTTTCTGCAGAACACCCTCCTGAGAAGACACCAGACACTTCTTAAGCTTTGATAGAAATGGAACAAGTGAGATTTCACAGAATTAATTACTGTACTTCAAAGCAATCTGCTATTTCTGGACTCATTGACTGACTTCGATTTTACTGATTGCAAACCTTCAAACTCTTAGCACTACTTAAACTTTCACCTGCTGTGTTAATGCCTGTGTGCACAGCCTGAGGAACTGACCAAGGCTCGTTGTAAAACACAGCAGTGGCAATTCAATTCCATTAAGAAATGAAAAAAAAAATCGTAATATAAAATTCACATCTTAAGGACAGGAATAGACTTTTAAACACAAAATAAAGGCAATGTAAGAAAAAAGGCAAAAACAGAAAAAAAAAAAAAAAACAAACCAAAGACAGGAAAATTGTAACCAAACGAAAGGGATTAAAAGACCTAAGTGGATTTTTTCTTCTGTTTTGCAATTAAATAGTTTTTCAAATGCAAATACAATGCTTTTTAACTAAAAATAGCTCCTACTTGCTAGGAAAAAGCTGGTTGGAATCTCTCTGAAAATGTATGTTCCATGTGAAGGTGAATTTCCTGATCAGTACATGCACATCAGCAAGGCATATTCATCATATCAATACTGAAATAGCCATCTCTGACAAAGGAACTATTGTACAATTAATTTGTCTTTCTCCAGAAAGATTTTTCAGAGATACAAACATTTAAACACAATTTACGTACCTGCTGCTCAAGTTATCTTAGGGGACAGGAAAATGGAACTGTTAAGGAAATCTGGCCCATGCATAGGATATCAGATTTCTAGCTAAAATTTCACCACAATAAATGGTGATGGATATCTTGGTGACTTCTGACAAACAAGTAGACTGGACTACAGAATTGCACAGATGTGAATAACTAGATTGCACATAGACAAAGCAAAGGCTAGCAGCAAAATACAGCACTTCATTTCTCCATTCTCTACATGAGAGCCTTTCATTTATTTTGTCTATTTAAGCATAAGGAACTCTTTCCAACCTCAATTCCAACCCATTTCAGTAAAAAAATAAATATATGCCACCAATCTTCCGCAAAAAACAGAGCATTGTCTCATTACAGAACTCAAAAACCTCATTCTTCTCTCAAATTAACCAACCCATTTCCTAGGGTGGTGACGAAAGCAGTTCCCCATACAAATTTGTCATCATACTTCTGCTTCCCAGATACCAATCAATTTTATGCATCAAGAAGAGGTAGCACATCAAGAAAACTTGAGAAGTCCCTCAAACACATACGCAGAATTGCTGGGTTTTGTTGTAAACTCTTTGGGAACTGCTTCCCTAAAGCAAAGCCAGAGAACCAAGGAAAGAGGGAATGTAGTGGACACAAGATGAGGGAATCGATTCTCTCAAGAAAAGGCAGAGAACCCAAGACTGACTCTTGCTGCCCAAATCCACTCCATCTCCACAACCTTCTTCCAAAGCTTTCAATTTCTCCGTGGCCTTTGTTCCTCATATGTTTAAAACCATCCAGGTGGTAGCAAAGCTGGTTTTGGCAGGATCTCAGCCACCCACTGTGGGTGCAGGATCTAGACACCCTTCTCAATGCCTTCCTTCTTTTCCTTCAGGTTTTCCAGCTTCAGGCTCCCATCCTACCCCTTCCAAAGCCAAAGATGGTTTTGCATTCCCTGCTTTTGGGCAGAAACACCCATTCTTAAGGTTACTTTCCCTCTATGGCACTCTTATCATGGATCCTACTGCCCCAAAAAGACCCAACACCAAAATCCCCATTGCTTACTCAGAGCAATAACCCACAGCAGCCATTCTGACTGCAACTGCAGATCCACACAGTGAAATGCTATCTACCTCTTTAAGTTTAGAGAACCTCTCATGTTTACAGAATAAGGGCAAAAGTGGACTCGGGGGTAGCAGCAACCACAGAAATGTGTGGGGCTTGTCTCCAAGGAATTTGGAATCATCCATATCTCCTTTTAATTGTCAACCCAGTTCAAGTGAACAAGTCGACTGACAGTAGGTGCTGAATTACTTAAGACGATGAATATTTTATTTAACTTTCAAGCAAATCAATCAATCCACCAGCAATTTTTCAGAAAGATGATTCTATATTCACCACAAAGCCAAACAGATGGATTCTGCCTCCATATATTCAAGTCAAACGAACTTACAAAAGAAACTGGGGTGCCACAATATAAAAAATCCCCACACCAGAGCTTTAACCCATAAATGCAACATATATCCCTTGATATGCTGGACTGAAGGGAGCTCTTATCTTCTGCCAGAGCCATACTACCTGTAAATGCTCAAGAGGCAGATGCTAGCTTAATATTTTTGTGTTCAAATCACTGCTTAAGTCAAGTCCAAAGCACTAAAAAAGCTACTAGGTATGAATCAGATCCAGTGCAATCCTCTCTCCCTCCACACAATTACACAATCCAGGAAACTATTGCATACATAACTTAAAATTATTTCCACCTCCTATTCCCTTCCTCCATTATCTCATATCTTCTCACCTTTCTTACCTCTTATTATTTTTGCAGGAGTCAATAAATTGCTTCACAGCAATTTTACTATTTCTTCTACTATTCCCTTGTTTCTTTAGCAAGCTATAAATAACTCTGCCTGTTCTGAAAGTGTCCTACAGAGGCCAATCACACAGGCTCAGGTTAGAGTTTCACACCTCTCCTAAAATCTGGAGGTCTGTAGCCACATTATCTCTGTTCTGGAGAAAAGTGCTGTGTTTCTCCTTTCTCTCGTGATTTAGGGAAGCAATATAGGGCAGGATTGTTCCGTAATGAAACTCACTAGAAAGATAAAACATTCATCCTAATACTATCAACAAATAGCAAATTTAAAAAGGCTGATACTCCCAAGTAACACTCTCTGATTTCAAAGTCACTGCCCCAAATTTGGATCTGTATAGAAGAAGTTCACTTCTCAGTCTTGTGATTTTCTTATGGTGCTTATACTTATTACTCATACAATGATTGCAGGTTGACATATGTAGTTGTTTAAATAGGACAAATATTTTAATTTCCCTGATTATGCAAACCAGACATTAGAGCTGTATATGGAGGTATATTTTTAAATAAACAAGATTTGATTGAGGAATCTTACTAAATTTTGAACAGCTTTTAAAATGAGTATTCCATTCACCATAGCTGTTACATATAACTGTCTCATCACTCTAGTGCTGAAATAGCTTAAGTAACTTTAAAATATAGCAGCTAATGTAGGTTTCCATGTAACATAAAGCTCTGCACAGAGAGTGTTGGAGAACTTTGAACATATTTTATTTTGAGCTATTTCCCCCAGTCCTGTGCAGCTATATATTTTACTCCAGTTCTTGAACTAAAAGTAGTGGAGATTTCTTAGTTCTGTTTTTATAACATTGCTTATTACCACTCTGCAGAGGCCAGAAAAATCAACTTTCTGAAGACTCCTTTGAGCAGACTGGAACAACCTCATGATGAGTAGCGAAAAAAAGAAAGTGCATGTACGAGAAGCACAAAACAAAGGCCTATTTTGAAGTCCCCCACCTTGCTTAGAAGACTTACAAAATGGCAATGTGTAGCCCACATCTACTGGTGGCTCTAAGCTATTGGGGTTTTTTCTCTGTGCTACAAAATAAAGTTATTTACTTGTGAGAAATACTGGTTTATGTCAGCCCCAGCCTAAGAGACCAACAATTTATATGGTCCTTGGCAACACGACAGGACCTGCCACTATATCATCCTGAACTGTTCCTGAATGTCTCCAGCATATTATGTGCAAATGTGCTTTCCTTTAGTGCTGGGCCTGTAACCTTTCTTGGTTCCTCTTTTTTTACCCCTGAAACACAGACACTATTCTTGTACCAAATAGACAGTAACAAGATTGCTTTCACAGAAAATGGGAAGGTTACTTTGGCAGCTGACAGAGTTCTAGACCACGTTCTCTCTTGGTAATAGCTGCAAACACTTTATTTTCTCCTGATTTCCTACAAAAATGATTTACAGTGGCAGGAGGGATAAGGAGACACAGTTAACCAAATGCAGCTTTAACCAGCTTTCATAATTGCTAAGACTTTGAGCACACATAGCTCCTGCATTCATCCCTGAAGTGTTTCTGGGAATGGTGGAGTTGGCAGCAGGTAGGTCCCAGCAATGTTTCAGTAGTGCTGCATTTGCAGACATATTCATAACACAATCAGATTTGAGAAATTTCCTGTCTTTCTCTGTCTGATATATCCTGGAGCCTTAACCTGGACAGCCACAAAGGCTGGGGAAATCTTCCAGCACCAGGTGGGACGGACTCTGTAGAGACGAGGAAAACTCCGGGAAAGGGAAATTGGAAGGAAAATTGGTGGATTTGGGAGAGCTTGCTGGCTTACTGGTTTGTGTGTATCTCTGGTTCCTCCAAGGTGTGGGTGAGAGATCTTACACTCCCATCTGCTCCTACTAGCACTTTTCTTTCTATCAAACGACAATATGGAGAGACATGCAGCAAACTTCAGCTGTGTCCTGCAGGCAGAGGAGAAGAGATGCAGTAAAGCCTGGAGCATCCAAGTGTAATGTGCAAATGCATTTGTATTTCTATTTCTGGTACCCACCTGCTCTGCACTCACAGGCAGACGAGTTCACCTCTGTGTGCCCCTTTCTGCAGGTTGGCTTTCTGTGCCATTCCGTTTAAGAACTGAGACAAGTGTGCATATGCTTATATATATATACATATACATATGTGTGTGTCTGTGTATGCAAGTATGTGTTTAAATGTACAGACATACATGTAGAACTTCACACAATGGCCACCAACCCTGCTGGTTACCACTTCAGTGCAAAATGATCTCCTCAGGATTTGGAGAGAGGAAGTGCGTTCAGGTTTTTAAATTTTTCAATGCTGTTTTTTAGAAAGCTGTGTCTGCTTTCAAGAATAGCCTTTGGCTGCATGCAGAGGCGTTTCTAACATTTTTAACTGGTGAGAACCCATCTCAGACATAGTGAGGGTTATTGCATGGACACTGCATGCTATACCCTGTTTCAGAATGTAATTCCAGGTCCATTTGTGCTTCTGGGCTTGATGTGAGCATAGGAACCACCCACGCTCAGTGCAGGAGAAAAATAATATTCTGAAAGTGTTTTCAGATTTAAAGCTCTGCTGGATCTAGACCCACACTATCCTGAGGTGAGTGTGGAAAGAGGAATAAACAATTGAGTGAAGCACTTGTAACAGCCAACAAGCTCGGGAGCTTTTCCTATGTCTCTGCATTCCTCTAGCATTCTTCTCTGCAGTGTTTAAGCAACAATTAAAGGAAATATCTTTGGAGCAAGGACACTGTTAAAACGAGCATTTGTTTAGGTCTTTGGGTGTGCAGTGCTGAAAGGGAATTTGAAGTGTTATGATGTATTTAAACAAATGCTGTTGCAAAAGCTGAAGTTGCCCATTTAACAGCCTGTGTTGTATTCTTTACAACATCCTTTTGGGATGAAACTCTTTCATGTAGGGCTTTTTGTCTAAATACATTTGTGTGTGTGTGTGTGTGTGTATGTATACATATATAGGGGTTTGTGCATGGGTAACATATTTTTTTAATACATTGTTTCTTCTCTAAACCATTTTTTCCTGAAAAATTCTCCAGTAATGATATTTACCAATAGAAATTTTTCAGGAAGATAAACCCCATGCAGAAAGATACTTGAGCTTTCCAGTGAGAAATCGTCACAGCTGAAACAGGGAGAAGGCTTAAAATCAGGTTTTGAATGATTAACAATAAGAAGGGATGGGTGGTATTTTAACAATATTCATTAAAAAAAGGCAGCATTACTGAGGCTGACAACCAAAGAGCTTCAGTGCACAGTGAGCGTGTGAGCATCTCACTGTGAGAACAGAGACGTGACTCATTCAGCAGTGCCTCTTTCTCTTCTAATGGAGTAGTCTGACCCCTGTGCATTGAACAGGATGCACAATGAAAGACAAAAGAGTGTCTGTCATGGCAATTTCTCCCTTTTTTTGAGGTGACAATGCCGCAGCCATCTCGTTTTGTTCTCCTTCATCATTATAAAACACTAGATGTGGGGGCTTTTTCTGTTCTTTCTTTCGTAAATGCATTTAAAATTAATATGATGGATTGGGGGAAGAAAAAAATTTGATTCCTGAACTGATTCCACTATGAGTATTGGATATGGCTGGAAAAAGAGGCAGGATTTCAGCCCTCAGGTGAAATGGGTAGATAAGAACTATATTTAATATCTGCTTACTATGACAAACTTCACCCTTGGTTTGCTTCCAAAGCTGGTTGGTGGGAACCTCACAAGTCATCAGTAATTATCGTGTTGAATTTGCAAAAGATGGGTGAATGCCAGACCCTTAAAGAAGGGAAATGCAGTGCCCATACTTCTGAAAGGAGGGGGAAAGAGCCAGAGAGTTGCAAAGGTGTCAGCTTAGTTTCAATTTTGGAAAAACTGTAGGGAACAAAATCATCAAGCCAACTATTTTTAGGCACCCAGAATTAGAGGGGGAAAAAAAAAGCAAAAGGAAACATGGATTAGTCTGACAAGTTTTTTTGCCAATCCTAATTGCCTCATGTGACATGGAAACACTGTGATTGAAGGGAAGCAAAAGATGTCATATCTTGGCTTCTAGCAGCATTTTGAATGACATGTTCATCATCCAACTGGGAACCACAAGAAGCTGAGAGCAAAGATAGCTGGAAGACTGTAATCAAACCACAGTTACTCATGAGCCATTGCCAAAATGAAAGGGTATTTTGAGCAGACTCTTTGGAGTCTGGAAACACTTAATATTTTCTTGACTGTTCTAGATGTCTTGACAAGGTATTCAAATTAAATTTGCAGACTGTATAAAAAAAAAAAAAGGATTATTGGGACTAAATGGGGACCAGCTACTCCACTGAATGCAAGATTTAGAGATCAAAATGTTCTTGAGACTTTTATATGAAAAAGTATTGTTCAGGGTCTTACATTTAGAGAAAATAGCTACATAAATACATATAAGAGAATTGCAAAATGGTCAGATTTGGTGATTTTTGACTCAAATTCTGTCTGATCTGCAACCTCAGGTTTCTGCAATAGTTGACTGGGATGCAGAGAAAAATGTCAAGCCAGCATGTCAGGTGAAATGAGTCTCCTGGTACTGATACAGCCACAGCTCAGGTATTTCAGGTTTTCAGCCTCATATTACTGAGCAGTTGTCCAAAGATTAGAGGAGAGATTAACCAGAGAGTTGAAGAAGGTTTAGTCTGAGGAAAGAAAAAAAATCACGAGAGACAGAAGTCTTTACAGGTGTAAAAGGCAGCTTTGGAGGAGTGGGGAATCACCTCTCCTCCACACTCGGATGGGGAAGGTAAAGTAACGAGCTTAAAAGGCAGGAGGATGTGTTCCCAAGTGAAAGAGAACGTCTTCCCAAGAAACACCAAGGAAGGTTTCTAAGGGTGAAAGTTAGAACCAGTCGCTTGAGAAAGTTGTGGAAACGCCTTTAAAAGAATTGGTGGGACAAGACCCTGCCAGGAGCAATGGAGGCATTGCTGATTTTCCTTTGGCAGCAGGAGGGGATTTAGGCAGGGCCCGGTGGGATTGTTAACAATCAGTGATCCCCACCTGGCCCTTCCTGGGGGATGTATCTGCTCTGTGCTCCTTGCCCAGAGCTCCTGCTCTGCCCAGGGGTTGGCAAATCCCTGCTGGTGGGTCTCAGAAGGGCAACTGAGCAGGAGACGCCAACACTGCAACTTGCTGTTATTCAGGGTGCCTCTCTCCAAGCAGGATTGTACATGGTAAAACTTTGCGTGTGCTCTTCATGTATCTTCTTCCTTTTCCTTAATCATATTTATTCAACTGCTTAAATCAAGTTCTTTGGGTTCTTCTGTTTGTAAGATAAACAACACTTATTGCTTTCTGACTTCAATAGCCAAGCTAATAAAAATCCAGTTGGTAGACTTAATTCATTTTAAGCTTTTATGAACTGAAACAGGAGAGGAGACGGTTTTATGCTGATGCACAGTCATTGGTGGTATGTGAACATAACCTGTATCACATCCTGCCAGACCATGCTTTATTGTTGTTATTGTCATTTATTGTTTAGACTAACAGGAAGTGCTGTCACTGTTTGTTTAAAATTAAATTTAGTAATTCTGCATTGATCTGGAAGAAAACTATTTAGAAGAAAAACATGACATTTACAGCAACAGTAAAGAACTTTAAAGCTATGTTAACAACCTAGCCTAGACTATGCCACTTTCAATGAATCTGCTGTTATTTAGTTACATTATTTTATTGTAATACACATGCAGAAACTATTCTGGAGCTTAGAATAAAGCTCTAAAGTATCATTAAAAACACTGCTCTGAGGTATCATTGCATATATCTACTCGTATCTAAAGGAATAAAAAACGTAGATGCTTACCAGAAGCTTAAAATCTAGCAGCTATATAACTTCTTAGATAAACAAAAGTCAGCAGCATGTGGCTCAGAGAGATAATTCTCAGGAACCAGCACCTCCCTGCATCACTAATACCACTCTAAGCTCAGAAGCAGCATTTCTGGTATCAGAATCCCCCATTGAGCCCACTCGTTATTGCTCTCTCTACATTGTGCCAACAACACAGAGGCCATCCACCCTTTGCTTTCATTCCCCAAATTAATTTTCTTGGCAGCCCTAAAGCTACACCAAAAACTTTGCCCAAACCAAGAAGAGTTTGGTGGGGCTGGGACAGCCTTGTCTATCCTGCTGCCATGACAGACCAAGGTCTTAGATCTTCTTATCTGAAATGTGAGTGACTTGACCTTTACCTGAGAGGATGCTCCATCCATTTGAATGTGGGATTTAGGGAACGTGAATGAGTAAACAGGGAAAGAGGAAAAAAGTCTACCCTGCTATAGCCATATCCCCCAATAGCCTTCCCAGCATGACAAGCATTAGTAGCTCCGCAGTCTCAGATGCTGGAGGGTTTCAGAGTCACAGAAGTGGACTGGAGAATGTTTAATAATATGTGAAATTTTCTAGCATTACCATGCACTTTCAACAAATGAATCCTTTAGCCTGTAGCCAATGTACCTCTGTCTTTTTAGATCTTGTGAGACTACAAGGTCTTTGGGGTAGAAATTTTGTCTCCTTGGTAAAATATCATACACACTTTAACATATTATTTCAAAATAGTGATATGGCCAAAGGACTTCAGTGTCTTCTCAGCTGCACACATTTAGAACAGCTAAATTTTAACTGGCATTGTTCAAAGCACAATTTAATCCACATTTCACATTCTTGTTCTGGGAAAGTCTGCTGCAGAAGGGCTATTGCAGAAAAGTAGGGTTAGTTAATTATGAATCGAGTTGTCACCTAGGAAAAAGGGGCACTATAGACTTTCTGGCTGTTGAAGACAAGTAACACTGCAAGAGAGACCAACAAGCTTGTAATAAAGGGGAGGGCAGTGGGTGCAAGGTTAGGTCTCTAGCAGCCTCTGGTGGTTGTTCAAATAGAGATTTATTATTTTTTTATGTTCATGGTTATGCAAACTTTTTTATTTGATTTTTTCCAATTTTTATTTCATGCATTAATATGAATAATTTATGTGTTGTGAAAAAAATGTCTTTTCTTGTAAACTCTCTGGTTATCTCTGAAAATCTATTGTTTCGTTGGAAGCTTTTTAATAGAAGAGGTCACCTAAATACATTGGTTAAGCCAGCAGCATCTAGGTGAGAGGTAGTCATGGTAAGTGACTAATTAAAAAGGTTGGTTCAAATGGTTTTGAACAGAGATTTTTAGGTTGACTATTATCAGTGTAAGCTGTATCAACACACTGCCTTGTAAATTAATAGCCCTGCCTTTTAATTTTATTGAATAATATTGTTTCATAATAGCAGTAAAACACTACAGGCAGTAGATTCCTACAGGATTATTTATCAGCTTTATGTCTCATGTCACCCCTGGAAAATGCTGTAATTTTTGTTGGGCTGTATTTCTTAACCATTACAGCTGTCACCCACTGCAATTGCTGAGGTAAAGACTGCAAACCACTAAACATTGCAGCTCCTGTTTTCACAGACTCCCAATTTTCTAGCACAGTCTCGTTTTAGTAGTCAGATTTTCCATGTTTGGTCTGTCCACACGGGAATGAGTGTCTGGAACAGAACAACACCCCATTAAGCTGAAAAGGTAGGGATGGCTATAACACTCTTTTGTGCATGTGAATGGATCCAAGTGTTCAGACACACACACTGCTTGCACAAAACTCTGCCTGTGAGTCCTGTGTACTGCCCCAAGTCATTCACACTGCTCATTTCAGTGGAAATGAGAAAGGTGAAAGTCTGTTCACCACTAAAACCGTGCCTTTCAGTATCTTGAAATGTCAACAGAATCCTACCTTTGGTGGGATATTTGCAGGGTTGGGTCAAGGCAGTGTGGCAAGGGTCATGTCCTTTTCATCTTAGCCCTAAAACCTAAACCTAACACGTGGTCTAACTCCTCTCTCCTCTAAAAGAAGCATCTGTCACTCCTCCATACACATTGAATTTGTTCTGCTCCTGTTTCCTAGCCAGACATAAAGAGTGGCTTATGTTTTGTTGACTAAGTCAACCTGGCCTCAAAGTTAGATTTTTATAATTAAGGTATTTCAATGAACACTTCTCCCTAAAACTGTACATCAGATGATTAATAAAAGAAGGCTTTAAGGACTTCCTAACATAATCTTCAGTTCAGGTTTTATTTTTTCTTTGCCTCCGAAGATATGGTATTTTAAAAAGTGGCCAAACATTTCAAATTGACCTTTTCTTTACATTCACGGGTCATTGAACAGTAAGCCCTTCAGACAATCCTAAAAATGCTTGTTTGTAAAGCACTAAAATTATGTAACTTAGAAAACATTCATTGCATATGCATAGAAGAAAATCATGCATGATTTTAAATAGGAACTATAAATACAAATATATCTGCTGATACTTGCTCTTAAAATTTCTTCTAGCATACATCATATGGGCAAAAATCATCATCAGAACAATAACAGCAGAAGTGGAGCTTTGCAACGTGGAGCTGGAGAGACTCAAACCTCCCTTTCTGCAACATGGCCCAAGAGAAATTCCACTTAACAGAGCAGTGTGGCACTTCTCAGCTATTTCACAGCATTGTAACAGCAGGTGTATACCCACAATGAGACAGAAACAACCTTTAGCATCCCAGATTAGAAGAAAATTACCTGGTTTTAGTTTGGAAGTGTTAAACCTTTGGGTATGTCTATAGCATTGCTGCAATGGCACGTGGAAGGGAAAGCTTGGAACATTATCCTGTGGCTGACATATCATTTATTAAAGGAACTTTCATTTTTAGACACTGGTGAAGGATGAGATTTCCAACGAGAGTCTGTAATGAGTTTTACATACACAAGGTCACCTTCTGTGCTGTGCAGTGCTGGCAGAATTAAGGGCAGTGGTGTTTGCCCAGGGGAGAAGGACAGTGAAGTTGTAGCAGAGGGAAGATCTTTGGGCAGGAAAAAGGTCCAGAGTTAGCACCAGCTGTGCACCTGAAAGAAACCATCATTTCAAGAGCTACTGAAGTATTTTATTCTTCCTTACTAATCTAGGTGATATCTTATAGTGGGGATCTATGGTGATCTAGCAGTCACAGTGTTACAAAAAAACCATGAATCCTACACCTTACTCCTAGTCACACAACTTGTGTGGTGTTGTTCAACATCCAAAAGCTATTTTTATTGTTGTCTAGAGCGTATGCAAAATCATGTTCTGTTTCCTTTTTTTTCTTTAAAGAAGGAAAGGTAGAGACCAATGACTTCTTATTAATGGCTTGTCTGATGGAGGCTATGAAGCCATTCTTTAAAATATGGATCTGCATAAGAGCATTTTGTTTTGAAACAGCTTGATTGTAAGTGTGACCTGAGAAAACAGCCTTAGCAATTAAATATCATGGAGCACATCTGCGGGAACAACTAAATTATGTTTTCTTGACAAGAAAAATTTCCATCAAGAGCATGTTTACCCACTCAAGATTTAAGCTAGAAGTGTGAAAACCACTCGCAGGCAGCTGTGGGTGTTGTAAAGATCTCTGCACAAAGGACCCGCTCTCGTTGCAGCGTTGTCCTGCCAGCCGGAAAATCCCTGTTCACGGGAAGCAGCCCCTCCAGAAGACTGTCACAAAAGGCCTCGCTGTGCAGGAAAACACCAGCGAGCTTCTCTACTCTGCCATCTGTTACCGAGACCTCCTGCGACTGCTGAATCATTTGCTTCCCTCGGCTTATTTAAGGTTCTTAGCTGGTGTCTGCAGAAATGAGGGTTTGCTCGTCTCTCTGTCTTGGCTCAGGGTGAGAGTGAGGATTACAAACTGGCATTTTCTGTCACAGTCAGACTGGAAGAGAGATACAAGAAGACAAATGCGTCAACCCTTGGTTTTTGAAAGTTTGGGATGGAGAAAGAAGAAGCTGAATTTAATGGTAGTCTTTGTCTTGAAGAAGAGGGGGAACAGGAGCAAGAGTTGAAAGCCTCCAGCCTGCTGTTCTGCAGGCACAGAGAGAGGAAAATCTGAGCAGCAGCTGATTGAGACAGCTGAGTAAAGAAACTACAAGGTAAAAATAGCAGCAGGCTGTCAATTAATCTGCCAGTGTTGGGCATGAGTGAGAAAACAGCGAGAGGCTCTGGGAGAAGCCGAGTCAGGGATGCTGTGTGGGGAAGGGGAGGCAGCTCCCGGAGCTGTTTCGCTGTGAGCCGTGGTCAGGAGCTCGCAGAGGAGCAGCAGGCTTGAGGGCTGGGTTTCTACATTTGGACACAATTCTGTAGAGACAACCCAAGTCCCACTTCATCACAACTTCAAACTGCGTATTTGTGTCAATGGGACCCTTTTATCACTGAGTTATCCACAGCTATTTTATGCACTTCTCTAGAAGGGACACTTGCAGGTTCCTGAAGTGCCCTCTGGAGCACAGCCTGTCTGCCCCAAGGAACAGGGATGTCACCCACCACTGCCCTGCCACAGCCACTGAAACACATCACTTCTAAATGAGATGTGCAGCACGGGAGGTGCTAAACCCTCTGGAGTACTGTCAGTGCCGTAGGGCTGGGTGTCATGGATTTTTCTGTAAATGTTTTTGCTCATTGAGTAATGACTGCAGTGCACAGGCATATCTGATGGATGGCCTGCTCAGCATGCTGATGGGCCAAGGACTGAGCTCTGTCTGTGTTTTGTTTGTTCTTTCATGAATGCCAATGCTAGTGAAGGGTTTTGCAGCGAGAGTCTCAGGCTGTTTATTTACACAGTAAGAATAACATAAATATTTTGAAGTGTGGCTCAAACAAGCCTTCAGCAGAGACAGTACATAGGCTCAACAGAAAAAGTATGGTATGAGCAACTGGGGTGTCATCTGTGATTGACTCCAATTGCAGCTGCTGTGAACTGGGGTGTTTGAACCCGTGATCCTAATTGTGCCGAACACATTCTTGGATAAAAAGTGCTATAAAAATGCCAGGAGTAGCTATTCTGTGTTTTTAATAGTATTTTATCTATATCTTTTCACTTTCACTGTTCCTGAACTGCCTGAGGTGAAAAAGTCAGCCTGTGCCTGTTCAGAGAAAAAGGTACAGCTGTGGTTGTTGTTGAGCTCAAGTTTGTAATTTAAAAGCAGGATGCAGGGATGGAGTGGGCAGGTCACTTCCTCAGCCTGCAGCTCTGCACCTGCTGCCTTTGTGGCTCAGTGCTCACCAATTCCCTGAGCAGCAGTCTGGCTCTCACTGGCTCTGCACCAGCTCCTCTGAACCCCCAGCCCACCCCATCGCCCCTGGAGCAGAGCCAGCCTGGCACCAGCACTGGCTTCTGCCACCGAGGGTTTGTAGGAAATGTTGGTACCCACCCACAGCACAACATCCAAAAATCAGAGCTGGGCACTGCAATCCCCTGTTCTGCAGGAGGCAGAAATGGCTCTCAGAAAAGGGGCCCTGACCCCACAGCAGAGGCAGGGTGGGTCTGACAGTCTGTGTTTGGGCACACCCCGGGAATGCAGCTATCCCAGTGCTGCCAGACATCCTGCACCAGTGCTGAGGATTGGCCTCAGAATCTCAGAAGAACAGCAGCAGCATCCCCCAGCATCACACCTCAGCCTGCAGGCAGGACATGTTTGGCTCTATGAACACAACTCTGCTCCTTGCTGGGGACAGCTCTCCTGGTGCCACCAGCTCTGGCAGCAGCTCTGCTCTGCCCGTGACTTCTGTCAGCCAGGAGGTGGGACTGGCTCAGCTGGGCTGTCTTCCTTCCATGCAAAGCCACCTATCCTAATCCTTTGGGAGATGGATTAATTCCTGCTGTTTAAAAAGAAGCAAAAGCAGGTCCTGCTGGGCTGTGAAGATGGAGAGCTTTTTATAGAGATATCTGTAATAACAAAATCCATCTCACCCAAATCAGCTGAAACACTGTGGCCAAGCAAGAGGCTAGCAAGGCAGCGTGGTCCCCCCCTTCAGAAACCTTGCAGCACAGAACAGGGGAGCACATTTCTCTAGTCCGGAGATCAAAACAGCTTTAATTTCTCCTTGTGATTTTATTCCATGGCTATTTAAGAGCTGGGCCAAGTGGCCATCGTTGGGCATGCCTGTGTTGTTTAGGGATCCAGCCCAGAGGTGTGGAGAACGTGCCCTAGACAGGCTGTCAGAGTGAGGTACCAAAATCTCTCCCTTCCTGGCCTGTGCCCAGCTGCCTTCGTAGGAGAGCTACTGATGGGGTGTCTGCTGGACTTGGTAGAGAACAGCCTGCAGCAGACAGCAGTCAGTGGCCAAGTTATCCCAAAACATCGAGCTCTGATACCCAAAATTCTTGCAGCTCTGCAGGGAGTACACATTTGTGTACTCTGGCTGTCTCATGGGCTGTGTACAAAAGCTAGAGAAATTTAAGTGTTAAGCATTTCAGTGCTTAAACATAAATCACTTTTTTTTTTATTTACTGGCTTGTTGCAATAATCTCAAAAAACAGTTCTTCCTGTCTCTTACTTCTCCTTATGGAAGACCTATAAGGTGAAATCTGAGCTATTTCTGTTTCTTATTAATTAGGAGGAGTACCAAATGCAGAGAAAAGATGCCTTGCTCAGAGTTTAGCAATGACTCCCTATGGCTTCCCTGGGAAGTCCCAGACACCCAATTACCTTGATGACACACATACCCTGTTAGAAAACTCTCATCACCAATGCATTGGGATCAGTGGCCCTGGTGAACACTTAACTATATCACTACCTGTTACATCAATGGTACACATAGGGTGGCTGCTCTGCTATTAAAATTGGTGTGGCCACCATAGCTTAAAATTGGGAGTCTAGGAGCTTTGGGTGCAGTTCAGAGCACATCTTTCTCTTGAACTTTGAAAACCACAGCATCCATGATCCCTGTTCAGCCCTGAATAAAGACTCATGCAAAGACGTGCCAGAAATGATGAGGGCCTCAGCTGGTGTTAAATTACCAGTGCAGAGTGCCCCATCTGCCACTGAAATACAGCTGCACGGTGCAAAGTGACAAGCACTTGGTGGCTGCTTCCTCTTACAAATGTCCACAGGATTTCAATCACAATAAAAATATTTGTCCAGTCCATACGGCTATAATTCATTGGCCATTAATCTCCCCGTGTTTACATGCTGATTCCTCCAAAGTCTAATCTCAGCCTGTTGCTGTCAAGCCATTGCTTGGAGAAAAAACAACACCAATCCTGCACTCCCAAGGACTCTCCCAGTCTGTAGGCAATAAACAAGTGTGAGGCCATAAGTCAGATGTGCTGTCAAGGCATAGGAACTGTGTCATTTTTACCAGCTTCCCACATGTCTGTCTGGACACCCAAAGGGATCCTCACAGCAGTTCTTCCTCTGCTCCACTTGTAGTTGCCACTTACCAGGGACTGAAGAGGAAGAGCTTCCAGCTCTACCCCATTTATCTCCTTCACAATCAGGCAGTTAACTGAAACACGGGGGCTTGCAGGTTTATTTCTGATAAGGAGAAGTTGATGATGAAAAGGGGCATCTGTGACATGAAATCCAATTTTCCTGAAGACAACAGGAGAGAGGATATCAGGTCCTCATTCCCTGTTTCAGCCTTGACTCCCATCCCCAAGGTCTCCCACAATGCCCAGCCAACCGAATTCTCATAACAGCATTCTCCATGTCATGACTTTCACTCCTTGAGTTGTGCCAAGGAAGGCTTAGATCAGGTATTTGGGAAA
Organism: Daphoenositta chrysoptera; assembly: GCA_013397915.1. Taxonomy (NCBI): domain Eukaryota; kingdom Metazoa; phylum Chordata; class Aves; order Passeriformes; genus Daphoenositta; species Daphoenositta chrysoptera. The sequence goes on from VZRO01002605.1 coordinate 333,760, forward strand.
ATTTCTTCACCAGAAGGGTTGTGAAGCACTGGAACAGGCTGCCCTGGGCAGTTGGGTGCCCATCCCTGGAGGTACTTCAAAGACATGTGGGTGTGGCACTCAGGGACTTGGTTTAGTGGTGGACTTGGCAGTGCTGGGTTAATGACTCCAGCCTAAATGAGTCTGTGATTCTCCATGGTTTATATGGGCTGCTCTCAGGCAGGTGTGCCCTTAGTGTGGGCAACCCTTTACACAGAGCCATGGTTACACTGCATAAAATACAGGGTTTTTAGAATTTTTGTGGAGTTTTACATAAATGAAGGATAATGGTTCTCCCTGTCCCTTGAACTCCAGTTTTAACAGGTCCTAAAGGAACCCATTTTCCTGTTTGCAGTCAGGTGTTGTTCAGTCCCTTGAGCTCAGCAGCTGCAGCCCAGCTTTTACACGTGGCAAATTACCCCACAGCAGCCTGTATTGCCCCACTGGGGTTTTGTAGGAGGGAACCACGTATGCACAACCCTTTTCTGCCTCCCTGTTCTCAGAACTCTTCCAACCTGTTCCTCAACCTCTTCAGAAGCCTAGTTTGGTTTTGCTTTTCAATTTTAAATTATAGTCCTTTCAAAATGGAAATTCTTCAGGGATTGCCACTCAAATATGACTCCATGAGGGGAAAAGTGGGCCAAAACCTGTGAAGTCTCCCTACTCAGACCTCTTTTTTTTATGTTGGGTTCCATTTGCTGGTTATTTTGCTAGCTGAACAATTGTATTTTAGATGCTTGGAAACATATCTAGTTTGGCAGCAGAGGTTATATCTAGTTTGCCAGATCAGCATGGCCCTATACATGACCTATTGCTGTTTCCAGCAGCAAAAATCATTTTCTTGTGTAGCTCAGGCCCATTCTTAAAACTTAATAGGCACCAAAGGTGTTTTACCAATAAGCAAAATGTGTTTATCACTTTTCCAAAGCTGAAATGCTTATTTAGAATCTTGTTTGACCTTCTAATAAATATATTGTAAATATATTAAATATATTAGAGAATAAATATATTAGTGAATGTTGCATTATTTGGAGATAACAGTCAAAAGTATTAAGCACCTGGTGAGAGTAAATTCAAGCAGTTGCAAAGCAGCCTCTCTACTCTTAGTGTCAGTAGTTTTCTACCTGATATTGAGGACAATTTATTTTATAACTAAATTATATGAGGATATGGTGTTATTTTTTCATACATGACACTAAATAGTAAACCACTCATCAAATCCCACAGAAATCTGGGTGCTGAATTCTGACAAAGTTCAGGGTGGTTTCATTTCTTCCTTCAGTGTGAAACCATACCTGTGATCTGCACCCCTCAAGCAGAAGCTGCTACAAGATGACTCTTGGCACGCTGACCTCTCTGGCACCCACAGCTGATGATCATCTCCACTAGGCACACTAATTAGTTGCTAGAGTAATTAACTGGAAGCCACATAATCAATGCCAGATGTTTTGGAGTTGTTTCATTTTAGATTGCAACTGCTACTGGGTTCCAAACTTATAATCCTGAATGTTTTTCCCAGGGAAGGCCAAACTCTTCATCATCCAGCCCCAGCACATCATCAGCAGTTGTTTGTATTCTTCCAGCCCAAAGCTGGGGCTGTGTGACCCCACCACCTCCCACCATCACTTCTGGTTGAATGTGCATGAGTTTGGGTAAGATTAGAAACTATTGGTTAACTTTCCTATTTGCCTGTGGTTTTTTCATCCCAAAAGAGATGTTTCTGCCTTGGGAAGAAGCACAGCAAATATGTCGGAGTTGGTGTATTTACAGCTAATATTTAGACCCATGTGATATTTATAAAGGAGAACAGTGAGGGATGGAAGGTGGTATTTGTGTCAGTATGTGGTTCACACCTGGGGAGAAAGCTCTGTGGCTTCTTCAGGTTTTATTGAACATTGCAGAGTGGAGGTATCTCCTTTTTCACTTATTTAAATGATGATCATTATCTGCTCACAAGTTCAATACCAATTAATTTTTTATGTTCCCTCCACACTATGTTAAAAATGGTACTTTTTTCACTGGTCTTGAACTACTTTTCATAGACATAGTTACATAGTGTGCCAAGATATGGCCTCGCTAAATTTATCCTGATATGGGTTTTAATTACCTTGTGTAGTTACTGGAACTTAACCAAAAGCAGTGGAATTTTGTTGGGGAACTGATTTCTTCTTAACACCCTGACTGTCTATAGTCCATCAAAGACATTGAAAGAAGGTTTTCAGATACAGGTATGTTTGATTAACAGGGGAAGGGGAGCATTTGTTGTCTTAATTGCATCTCTTCAACATTGTGAATGCAGTGTGGTTTCTTGTGAGCCAGCAGCTGGTGGTGTTACACTGTCAATGTGCTTTTCCTCTTAGGAGCTGCCAGTTCTTGCACCCTCATCCTTCCTGGCTCTCCTCTCTGCCCTCCTCCCCTCCAAACACTCTCTCAATCTATTTTTATGGAGGTGCCATGGCATTGCACTGCAGTTAAGGGATATTCTGTCTTTTCTACTTTACAGCCAGAATTACAACAATCCTCTCAAGGTACTCTTCCTTGGTGATACAGTTTTTAGTTTGTTTCTTTCTATCAGTTCTATTTGAACTGTTTGGTATTTATTTCTTTTTATTGTTGGACAATTTCTTTGGCTGCTTTTCCTTGATGGACTGCTGGGATCTGCACTCTTCCTTCCCCTAGTTTTACCATAATTTTTCATACTCCTTACATTGTGACAGAGATACTGTCATAGGGCTGACAGTCCTGGCAGATGTCTGTGACTGGCTCAAGTGTTCCTCAACACCTGCTGATTTTTTTCCTCCTGTTTCTAGTTTAAATAATCCCCCACAACCTTGTCAGTTTTCTGTGCCAGCTGACTTGTCCTGCTTTCTTTAAGGTGGAACTTTTCCTCACTTACAAACTTTCTTTTCCCAAATAATACCAGGGAGGCTGTTACATTCATATTTTCCCTCTTCACGCTGCTTTTAATTCATTAATTCAGAGGCTGATAATCTACCTAGCTGATTCTGTTGTTGATCCTCTCTGATAATAATCAAGTAATTTTTTTTTTTTTTTTTTTTACATTTTGTAAAGTGATAGGAACTGCAGCCAACCATCATTCTTGATGCACTAGATGATAGGCAAAATCTCCCAAGAGCAACATCACAATTCACTATCAGCTATCATGGGCAAGCTAAGTAAGCTAAATGCAAATTTCCTCTTTGTAATTTATTCCTTTTAATACTAACCTGGGGAAAGGTGCAGAGACAATTTGCAGCCTACTCTGAAAGTTAAGATAAGGATTACATCGGACCATGAACTGATTACATTTAAAGCCATGGGACCCCCAGTGGCAACATCCCCCAGCTGTTCCCTCTTATTTACAGCAGCACAGCTCTGGTTTAAACACTGCAGCTGATCTTGGCAGCTGAAGCATCACAGCACAAGGAGAGAGCGAGGGGAGGCAGCTCCAGGCAGCTTCGGTGCAGCCTTTTGTCCTGGTAGGAGCATGGAGGGGTTTTGTAATTCCAGCTCCCTCCCACTCCCACAGCTTCCCTCCCTCCCACTTTGACTTCTGCAAATGACCAAACAACTCTTACAGATGTTGTACCCCTAATTAATAATTTTTTAAAATGAGCTAATCCAATGTTTCTGAAGCTGATTTGTGTTTCAGTACAGTTACATGTCATCTAGCAATTAATCTCTGATATGGCAGTGATCACAGCCACTGTGTGTAGATACTGTTCTCCGAGGGATAGGAAGCTTCCTTAGAAGATATTTCTGTACAATAAGATTTCTTTACCATGAAGATTTAATTTTGTAGCTGTGAGCTTCCTTGTCTCTGTATCCCCTTCACACTATCTCCTCTATGTTACTCAGATTCAGGTTCAATATGAACTGCTTCAAAATGAGTAACTGATAGCTGAGCACAGGAAGACTCAGACCTAGGCAGGGTAACCTCGTTTTTGTTTGGGGTTGTTGGCTTTATTTTCTTTTAATTATTGTTTGTTTATTTATCTTTTAAATAGCAAATATTAGGACAGAAATAAGATAGTGATGAATGGAATGGAAGTATCAATTAATGCTAGCCACATGGCTGAATGGCTCAGAAAAGCCTTTTAAAGTCCAAAGTTTTACATTTGAATGCAACAGTTTATGCCAGGAGCAATGCAAGGCTGCTGAATCAGTGCTGTTCACATATTTACCATGAATTTAACCCAATACTCACATGTGTCCTCTGAATTCAGAAGCACACACCTGACTGCCTGCACATTCAGCTTGGAATTTCCAAGTGCAGAGTTACGTGAATAGACATTTATTTTACATTTTGAGGAATAAAAACAATCACTATTTTATTCTTACTTTAGATACTTATATTTTTTAACTCTCTAATATACCACATATTACAGAGAGTATTCCTAAATGGAGTTAATATGCTGACAGTACAAATTGTTGACATAGTGGGTTTGGGTTTGTTTTCTCCATTGATATTAAACAGTCAAACATGTTTCAGACTGTTGACAGGAGTCCCCAGTACATTAAATGCTGTATTCCAAGTATCAGTCATGATATTTATGGGGGAACTGGTTGATTTTCCAGCTCTGGAGTTCTGAGGAAAGACAAAGACCTGTTGGTGTGAGTCTGGAGGAGGGCCACAAAAAATGATCAGAGGGATGGAACGTTTCTGAAGTGCAGCAAGGCTGAGGAGCTGGAGTTGTTCCACATGGAAGGGGCTCCAGGGAGACCTTACTGAAGGCTTTCAGTACAGAGAACAGCAATTGCAGGTTTCATTGATTTGCAATGCACATTTTGCACTTCAGTGTTGTATGAAAACAGCAAGGACTGAAGGAGACATGGAGTCAGGACACAGCCACCCTTCCCACCCCACACTGACAATATCAGGGCTGTAGACTACAGCAAAGGCACCTTGCAAACCTCTTACAGTGAATGGGAAATCTGGGCCTTTGATTTTCCAACAGATTGGTAAATTGGATCTCATGAGATGAACATCAACACTTATCCATTTAATAAGTGGCAGGATTTTACTTTGTTGCCTTACCCTTCTTGATACATCTGATTTTATTTTGTCACTTAAGACTTGTGCCAGACTGGTTTGTTGGCATCTGCTGTGTACTCGTATGGTGGGATGAGCTGTGAGTTGTCAGGTTTTCCACTGACAGGTTTCTTTTTTTTTTTTTTTTTACCAGAAGAAACTGAGTATTTGCAGAAAGGAGGCTAATCCTGGAATGATAAGGGGGAAAAAAAGTCAAAGATTGTCCTTGCCCCGTGTCTTTATTTCCCTAGCCACTGAGCAGTGATTTTTAGACAGATTTCTGTGCAGTGACCTTGGCATCAATGTCCTGCTATGACTACATCACACTGTCATCATGCCATGGTCTCAAAATGTAAAATATCCTACTACAGGAAATCTGACACTACCAATATTGCAATAACTGCAGTAAACTGGAGGAAAATATGTTTCATGACAGTGGAAGCAGAAAAGCTGGTAGATGAATTGGATTCCTTTTTAGATGAATCTTCTATGGATCAGTAGGTTTATTCAGAGTTACTTAAAAAGCAGTTAACATTCCATTAGCAACAAACTGTGATCTGTGTCAGCAGTAAAGCACTGTTCAGTCATTTATTTTAGAATGAGCAGTCACTGCAGGGAGAAATAAAATTATGAAACGCCTCACAAGCAAATAAATAGTAAGGCGAAGCCAGGGATTTTCTCTCTTATTCTAAATATTAAGCCTTCCTCCTAGGAATATCTATTAATATACAGCAGTTTTTTCCCCAGTGTTTGCTCCGTGCAGGGTAAGTCAGAACTTTCTATTTCTTCTGGTAGTTTGAGTTTGTGATCAAAGAAGGAAAAAGTGCATGCTCAGATTTGGCTGCTGCCGTGGTATTTCACCAAAGTAAGAGCCCTGTTCGTTCAGCATTTTGTCCTCTGCTAACCTGGCTTCAGTCCCAAAGAGCTGCATTGGAAGAATCCCTTTCCTGGCAGCAGGAATGGACCTGGCACCGGCCCCAGGGGCTCCTCATCTGACCATGATCCCCTTCTGTGCTTAGAGCAGCCTTTCCCTCCTCATTCTCCCGACTCACACAAAACTTGCACTGGCACAGGAGGTAACGTTAGGCTCCTGTTATTCTTGATGGGCAGTTTTGGTACTTCCAAACCTTTTTATATCTTGTGAGAGAGATCAGTTATAAAACAGCCTTCGAGTGTCATTGATACCCCGGTGAGCCAGACACGAGCAGAAGAAGCAATCTTGAAATCTCTGCAGAACCCTGTCCAAGCTGAGCTGCTGATGGCAGGCATCCTACTGACATCTCCACGTACCCTGGCGTCGTTCTCCTGTGTGCATCGTGCCAAATAAAGCTCAGCCAAACAGCAAACAATGAGAAGGTTGATTGCTTTGCTTTTTTGCTCTGACTGTACAATCCTGCAGGTCCCCAGGGCAGATGGTCCCCACTACTGGACGTGTCACACAGAACCAGGAGCTCAACAGCTGCAAAAGCTGCACTGTATTTTAACAATAAATTTAAATGGAGACCTCATTCCCAAAGTAACAAGTTCTGTGTTACAGAATAATGTTGCTTCATAAGGTTTTAATCCTTGTTTTAAGTACTCTGATAGATGAACCATTATAGGGAGGCATAGAGAGAGAAGGGAGGAAGAAATATAAATAAACACATGGTGACTACATCGTCAGAAAACCAGTGTTTCTGCTAAGCCTCTAACAAGCAATGCACACACAGCTGACTTGTGTGTGGCACATAACCTTACGACTAAGATATTTGGCCATAAGTGCAATATTGACTCTGAAAAACTTCTTGTGTTTTATGAATTTGGTATTTCTATAAATCAAAATATATAAGTAGGGTCAGTGGAAGCAATTTTAGATCACTAACTGATATTAGCATTGAGAAATTAAGAGCTATTATTTACAGTAATAACCAATACCTCCCCATTTCCCTGAGATTCTGCTGGGCCTACACAGATTAAGGTGAGGGGAAAGCTCCTTTTTTCATCCTTTTCAGAAGAAAAAGATCCTGATAGGTACTCTAATGTGGAGAAACAACATTTTGGGTTTTTTTCTACCAGTTTCTGATAGTGGCTGTCCTGATGTGGCATTAGGGCACATAAATCATTGTGAGGGCATCTTCAAAAGCCATAACTCGAGGCTGTGCTCATTCTCTCCCATTGCCTTAATAAGAAGATTATGATAATGAATAGTAATTTAGAATTAATTCAAAGCTAAATCATTTGGGCTGCTTTTTTTCCAGACCTGAGCCCTGACTGAAACAATTGTGTTTAGCTCTATCTCCAAGAGCTGAATTCCTCTGCAGGTTACATTTTTAGGGTGCAGGGTGATGGGGAGCAGCTTGCCCAGCTGTTCTGCAGCTCAGATCTAACGATAGGTCCAAAAGATTTGAAGTGAAATCTTTAGGTAAAACCCCAGCATTTTGTAATCTTTTCCCATGTCAGACCTTTCCTTCCAGGAGTTGAAACACTAATATTTTCAAAATGGCTCAGTAATTCTAGTAAAAAGGAGGAAGCAAGTAATGAATAAGAGTTACCATTCTGGAAATCTTCCAGTGCTGCTGCTTAGAAACTGGTTTTTAAGAGATATAATTGGAATTAGCCCTAGCATTATAAATAATGCAGTCACCTCAGTGATGGAAGTGCAAATTATCAAGCTAGGAAGCAAAAATGAATTTATTTCTAGTAGTTTATATAGTCACTATAATCCATAAATGCATGCAGATATTATGCAAAACACTGTGCATGTTACAACCACACAGCTAAAATGGTCTTTCTTTAAATCCCCTTTGCAAGTGTATTCTTAATATCAGAAGAAATATGCTTAGTTCTGTTTAAACTATAAGAAATTAGAAAAAATACACTTTTATATTAGGTCCAAGTTCAACTGACAATGGCATATCTTGCATAGCTCAGAAGTGACCTTGTACACATTGAAAAAAAACCCACATAATTTTTTCCAGAAAGCACAGATTATGCATTAATCCCTTTCAAAATAGATACTATAATTAAATTGCTCCTTTGAAAACACCCCTTTAGTACTATTTTATTGTGAATTTTCCCATGGATTTTTAAAAGGTTTATATGTATGATGGAATTTGAAAATCTACTACATGTAGCAGCAAGTGCAGGCAAGTAAATTGGGCATGAAATTTCTGGAGTAAGCACCATGTAATTTTTAAGTGATTCACCTCTACACCACCTGCTAATCCATTTCTGGGAGAATTACAAAATTTTGTGCATCTTGCAAAAAAGTGCCATTTTAAATAGGAAAGCATAACTTTGAAAGAGTGAAACAGGGATAACAAAGCTTTTACGAGAAAATGTCACTGAAATATTTCCTGAACACCAATCATTAGTTGTGAAACCACTGCTCGTCCATAAATTCTGATTTCTTATGGTCAGAGAAACACTTGCTTCATTTTTATATGCAGATAGAGCCTTCCTATGAAATCCAGCTGCATTTGTGGTCTCAGCAGCATTTAAGATAAATATTGCAACAGCTTCTTTCTCAATGTCTTCTAGAGATATCAGCATGGACAGGATCTTTCCAGTGTTGTGCACCGAATTTATAAAGCTGATTTTATTCTCACTTCAGATTACCTGGTTTCTGACCCAAATGGGGCACCCTGCATTTAGAGGAAGATATTAAACAGCACCATTGCTGTTTTATGTGCTCCCAACATTTTCTGTAATAGCTTCTCTAAAAATGTGTGGCATAAACAAAATCCTCGAGCACATTGCGGTAAAAGGGTTTTATTGGTGCTCGTTTGCACTGACCTACATAGGTTGTTCTCAGGCTCCCTGTTCCTGAGCAGTGATGCTCGTTCTGTATTGCAGCCAAGAAGGCACTTAATCCATGCCAAGCCATTTTTTTGTCAAAGTACATTTTGCCATCAAAATAAAGGCAAAAATACAATTTATGTTCTGTTAGTAAAATCAGGAAAAACGATCTCAATGGAGAAAGGAGGCAGGAGTTACTCATCCAATGATCTTACAAAGCACGTCTGCATAGATCTAATTTTCCACATTATATCAAGAGCAGAGAAAGCCTGCATTCCCATCTAAAGAATGGAAATAGAAACACATTAAGTATAGCACCTCTGATCTGTTTATTCTAGGAAAAAAAGGCAAATCTGTCTTCATTCCTCACTGACTTCTCATAACCTTCTATATTTCAATATTCTAAAGCACTAGGTAAAATATAGGTAAAATATACCTAACGCAAAATTACTGTAGCAGGAATATTTCACTTCTATTTTATATATAATTATCTAAGATTTGAAATGTTATGGGATGAATAAAACAGGAGTGTTACTTTATACACAGCAAAGATGTCCCAGTTAATGAAATTTGCTGATGAGAATTTGAAAGGCATTCAAGCCCTGGACATATGACACACAAACATGTTTCACCTCAGCAAAATGCTGCAATCTTTGGTTAAGGATTTTCTTGTGGAAGAGATCAGGCATTGTTGCTTGGTTTGCATGGGTGTAATGTGTTGAATGTCACACAGAATGTTCATTGAAACTTCCTATTACAGTCTTATTAAACCAACATCCCTTAGAAAGCAAAGCATTAGTCTGAGTTACCCAATCTTCAGATATATATTTTTTTTTAACTCAAACTTATTTTTCTGAACTTGCTGAGATCTGTATGACATAAATATATTGTTAGGCATCCAAAATCCCTTATAGAAAAACAGGAATATTACTAGGGCTCAGGCACTCTGAATCTTCCATATAAAACACACAATCCATGCATACCATAGCTGCTTTAAAAAAAATTAACAAACCATATTCTCTTGTTATTTGCAGAATTTATTTGTTCTCACCAAAAAATTAACAGATCATAACTCTCTCTGTTTTTTCCTAAGGACCAGTGGTGCCCCTTTGATTGGGGAGGATGCTCCAGTGGTTGTAAGGTTCAGATTTTCACGTACAAAGTTGCGCTGTCGGACTGTGGATGATCCTATGTAGCTGCTGGTACAAACTACTTTTGCTCCCTTTGTAGGTGCTACAGTCTGTGGAGGAAGTCCATTGATTATATATTTCCACTGCATTGATTTTGTCTGAAAATAATGAACAGAGAAAGGGGAAAAAAAAAATCCGTGATCAAATACCTCAAGAATTTGTCCGTGATTTAAGATGCAAAATTGATTTTAAAAGAAATTTATTCTTTTCCATGTAATGGACTGGAATAACACAGAATGAGAATTGCACTCCTGGAACAGAGAACTGAAATCACATTCAAATTTATTCAGGACCAGCATAACAATGATGAGAAATTTGCCTTCCCTGGCTGATCTAAAATTCCTTTTTTATTTAGTAAATCCCAAAGGTTTGTATGTTTTTCAAATGTAACTATTCCATACTACAACATAAATGCCTCAGGTTTATACTGTAGTACTCACTTGCAGCTCTGCTACCTCTAATAATGGTAATATCAAATGGTGGAATTTTCACATTAAAACAATGAACAAAAGTAAGAGAAAAGGATTTAGAGATGCACAAGAGAATTGAAGCTTCATGCTGGAATCTCTAGTTTGAGGCATATTTATGTGGATTGAAAATGACACTCTTCATTTGCTCTCTGTTTATAACTGGTCTCTAGGAATGGAACATATGTTTCCTTGTCATGTCTTGTAAAGCTTGAATACTTGATTCTTACTGAGTACATGGTCCTTATTCTTACTACACATCCCATCTCTCTGTGCTTAAGGACTTTTATTTCTATGAACATTAAGGGTATACTGCTGTCTACCTCCCATGCTTCGTTTGTGTCCTGAAACAGAATTTTGGTTGGTAAAAACTCATGTGTGACTTTTGCAGCCCTTCTGATCATTTTTGTTTCATAATGTATCACTTTAATTTTTGAAAGCAGGTCTTTATTCCAAGTCTTTAGCACTTTCCTGACGTTACATCTGGAAAAAAGGTATATTCCTGGGTTTCAGTTTTCTATTCTCCTTTTTAAAACAAAAAATCCACAAAACAACAAACTAACAACAGAAATGTTACAAACCCAAAAGATATTGCAAACACTTCAATGATGTGTCATTATGTCCAGCTTTGTACCATGCAAAAGGACAAAGCATTGCATGCCCTCTTTCTGCATTGACTGTCATCAGTTCCCTCACACTTAAGACTGGAAGTCCCAGGTTTTATGTTGGGGGCTTTTCTTTCTGCTTCTGAGATAAAACTGGTAGGAGAAGACTGAGTAAAAAATATGGCATGTACAGGTCTATTAAAATATATTCATACAACTGAAATTTGGCTTTTATACAGAAGATAGAGCATGAACATGGTACACAGAACATACCAGACTCTGCAGCCTCAGAGCAGGAGAGTCACTTGAAATGAGAGGTATTTCCAAATTCCCAAGGTCTGCCTTCCCACAGGACACAGCACTGCAATCCCACAGCTGTGCTGGCTGTGGGTCCAGAGCAGGTTTTTGGTGCTCTCCTGCTGTGTTGAACTACAGAGACACAGCTTGTAGGGTCACCTTTCTCTGCTGCTTCCAGTCACACAGTGTTATCATTACAGCAGGAGCTGCACTTCGTGTAATTCATCTCCCTTTTAAAACTGACTTAATCCTTAGAAAAACCAACTGTAGATAGCAGCATTACACCTAACACCAGTGCCATTTTTCATCTGAGGAAACAAAAGCTCAGAAAGGCTGATGTGCTCTCAAACTGATCTGGAAAACAGTGCAACAGTCAACCCTCAAAGCTCAGGAGTTTTTCCCTCAGCTGACAGTCCAGCTTCCAACACTACTGGATTTGTGGCCCATTTGTTCATTCCAGTGTGATCCCTCTGCTCCTGCTTTGCTGCTGAGCACGTCAGTCCCCCAACCAGATTTGGCCTTTAGGGAGGTGCCACAATACCCACACAAATGGTGACAAATTTTCACACATCATAAATGCTATCAACAATCTCCAAAGCACAGTGTATGTCTATTTGTCTTGTTATTTGTTGCATTCTGTCACTTAATTATGGTCTAGGTAAAGCATTACAAATGCCACAGAGATGAGCAGTCAACCTTCTCCACCTCCAACTTTCTGTAGAGTCATCCCATGTTTACAGCAACATACAGAAGAGGGGGGGAAAAGCATGAAAAAATGTTTCTTTGACTACATTAAGTTTTTTTACATCAGTTTTATACTTGCTACTGAAAAAGTTTGAATCTATTACATTTATCTTTGTTATCTTTCATATGCTTCTTCCTATAATTCTAATTGTTTTACCCTGTTCGGTGCTAAAGTATATGTAAGGAGTATCATTGCAAGCAGTTTTGAATTTATATTGCAGATATTCAACAAAAAGAAGTTTCAGAACATTAAACCATAAACTCTTTGGTTCAGGCTTTGTTCTCTGCTGTGCACTCATAGAGCATTTACATTATTTCACAGATATACTGCATACACTTACAGCTCCTAAATGCCATCACCATATGAATGTCTAATTGTAGTTTCAACCAGCATTTTGGCAACTGAATTGTACCTTTCTGCACCAATGTTGAAGGAATAGATGTGGGGTTTTTTCTGTGTATTTTTAAAGAAACCTCTACTTGAAAATTGGCAGTACTGATTTTACATCGTGTGTGCTGAATGACTCGCCCTATTCCAACAAGATTAGTAAATGAGTGCTCAGTAGATATTTCACCATGCGTGCACAGTTTTTAAAAAAATTTATTACTATTCTACTAAAATCAAAATCTAATTTAAATTGAACATTAGTCTCTGTAAAACAGGCAGATTAACTCATCGTTATTCTCAACCTTATTTAATACTGTGAAATGAACTGGTAACTCTACTGTCTGTAAAGGTAACATCCAGCAAAAGCAGGTGTGACATGAACCAACATCAGTATCTTATGTCCAAAGATAAAGCTCTCATTTAAGAGAAGTAAGTGGCTCTCCACAGTTAGCTCATTATTTTATTAACTTCAGTACAAAATGGAATGGTTTGTCTTTCTTTAATTGAGCAGATGAACAATTTAGTTTAAAGATAATTTAATCTCAGGGTCATATTCACTGTGTGCAAGTCTCATAGACTATTTCAAGGTCAGAGGAAAGATCTGAAAGCTGTTTCAGGCAGTGATTTAAACCGAGTAGCAAGTTACTAAAAAAATTTTTTAATTTTTTTAAAAAAATTTTTGCTCATGAAATCNTCAGAGGAAAGATCTGAAAGGTGTTTCAGCCAGTGATTTAAACCAAGTAGCAAGTTACTAAAAAAAATTTTTGCTCATGAAATCCACACATACTGTGAATTGACTGTGTATAGTATTAGTAATAGTGGGATTTAAACAAAAATGGTGGGCTATGCCATCTCTTGGCTTCATTTACCATCAGCATCAAACAATAGATATAGACTTCTGGATAGTAATAACCTTTTGTTAATTTCCTGTTTGCTATAGAAATATCCTGGTTTGTATGTTCAGTGAAAAAAGAGGGTTATGGCTTGACTTGCCGAAGAAAAGCTCTCTATTCTGTTGCTGTGTCAGGTGTTCTGTCGCAGGAGACATTGATATTTCCCTGATGATGGAAACTCATTGGGTTCAACGGGGAAAATATGGGTGTTATGACATGAAGCCTTTAGATAGAATTCACGTTAAAAGGAAGAAAAAAAAAAGGGGCAATAAAACAAAAAACTCCACCCTAATATCTCATCTTGAACTATGGTAGTTTGCATCTTGTAAATCATGTGCCATCATCCAAGACAATTGGAGACAGTCATTGTGGAAAATTGGGCATTTATGTACCCATTAACTGAAAAAATTAATGTTGTGTCAGCTCTGCATTTTGTGCTAAAGGGGAAGTGAGTGTTACACACATGGAAAAGTTACTGTAATTATCAATGTAACTTGGGGTTTTTGTTTCATATTAGAACCACCCAGAAATCAGTAATTTTCAAAGCAACCTAGATTTAAGTGATTTTCAGTAAACCTTAGATACAAATGTCCATTTTACTAGAATACCTAGTTTCCAAGGGCACAATATTGGGATTTTTAAGAGCTGCTGAAGCCAAAAGTATTTTTTTCAGGATAAGTCTGTACAGCTTAATTTCAATAATTATTCTAACCAGTATGAAAACTGCAGCAAGAACAAGTCTATCAACTTCAAAATCCATACAACTGCATCAAAGCTGCTGCTTTGGGTTTCCAGGTCAGACATGTCACTGCAAAGGAAAACACTGATCATCACAGTTCCAGACTTTTTTGGAATCCTGAAGAGGAGAGAGAGACTTCCAAAGGTCAGCTCTATATGACCATAAAATTATGACAGAATATTTTATTTACAAGCTGTATTTACTTGCCTCAAAAGTGGGCCAAAATTTCCCAAATCTTCTTCCTATTTCTAAGGCAGTGCAGTTTATTGTATAAAATTTAGAATAATTCCAATACTGATACTACCAAAGTCTAAAGATGAAGGTATCAAATCTGCTGCAATCTGTACTATGACTAGAACAGAATTGTGAAAGATAATCTCTGTTAAGAAGATATATCTGATATAAACACAGGTAGGTAAGAATCCAGGCTCCCTGTGATGCATATCCAGGCCTATTTCACACGCAATTGAAGAAGAAAGACCCGATCATATTCTGAATGTCCTTGACAGTCTGAGGGAGGATTTCTTGTTGAAATGAATTACTTTCTTTTTTCAAAACTTCAACATTCATGAATCAAAATGTGAAGAGAAAAACGATTTGGCTCACCTGACTGGAGTAATGGCCATCTACTGAGCTAAATCTCTCTGAAAAATGTTTTTAAGAATTAAAAAATGAGACACGCACTGCCACTTCTTACTAAATAACATAAGTTATTCAAGTAAGTCATTTAATCATCTTGATGGCTGACTGAGTAATGTTCATGGAGCAATTTATTCAGGCAATACTTGTAAAAGTCACCAAATAATTTATATAAAAGGCTATTTCTTCAGTATCCAACCAATTTTTACTGATGGCTCATGATTCACAGGATTAATTTGCAAAATAAAGATTATCCACAGATGTTCACTGTAGGCTTGAAGTGCTACTGAAGTACATGGTAAATAATTGCCAAAGAAATGTGTTAGGGAAGTGGATTAGGAGCAAGGATCCAAAATTTCAAGGAATATTGTATTCCTTGAATACAATAGTGTTAACTCAGAATAAAATTTGAAAGACTTCCTACAAAGCTAAAACACAAGAAATTACAGGTAGTACATCAAATATTTCCTGGCCTTTAATTTATACTTCAGTGGTGACAAACAAACAAACAAAAAAAAATGACTGATTAAAATCAGTGTATACAGAATGAAATTAAAGCAAACCTTTATGTGAACTGCATAAGGGAAGAGCAAAAGCAAGAAAACTCATGGATCAAGAAAACAATGGTTTAGTAAGTGAAGGAATGAGGGAGAAAAAACCCCAAAGCAATTAAAAACACCTCCCACAAGCAGACAAATGCCTACCCAGGTTCTGACCATTTTCTAATGAAGAAGATGGATAAGAACAATTTTCTTAGCTTAGAGAACATTTCCACATATAATTAAAATTTACTTAATTGACTTCTGCTGTTCAAACATTAGGTGTTTCACCACTGCTTAGACACTATACAATCAAAATCCTCCAGGACTGACAATGGTTCCCACATTATTATCACCTTTTGCCATTATCAGAACTTTAAGTCTCAATAAGCAGGGTAACCATTCCTCATGCTTGTGAATCAAAAATGTTGGGTGCTGATTCAGCACTCTGCTTCTAATCGTAAAACTGAAGCCAACACCAACACGTATCTTATTTAATGGGAAACTATTTCAATTATTCTAGTAAGTTACTTACATTTTTCCTCACTCATTCTTTTCAAAAGATACAATTTAAAATAACATCAAACTCTGGTAATTAAGAAATCTACCAGGAGCAAGGCAGTTTCAGCAAGCTGCTGAATATGTAACAGGACTGTTTGCTGTTAAGATATGCAAGTTTGCATAGACAAGTTTAGAGAAGCCACACCTGGGAACCGTGGCTGGCACACTGCATCATTTATTTGCAGAACAGCATGACAAATGGTTTTGATATGCTATCTTCCATAGGCTAAGTTAGTGATTATTCAGTAATAAAGGTGCACAAGCCTGACTTCTGGAGGGCTTGATAATGTTACCTGCAATCTGGTTCACTCTGACACCTATTTTATCATTTAAGACTTATTGTGTGTGCCTTCTGCTTTAGAAAATATCAGAAGTCTCACACATGAATTACAAAGCAATTGCTCAGGTCTCCAGCTGAATTCAGCACATTGAAAGGAAATTCACTGCAAGCCAACAGGAATACACCCTTTTCCAAGGATTCCCAGCCTTCTGGCTACTCCACCCTGTGCCTGGCTGTGATTCCTGCTCCAGCTGCATCCTGCCATCCCTCGGCTCTGTCGGTTTTCTGTTCAGCCTCACTGGCACATCACAGCTCTGGGATATCACTGTGGCTCAGGAAGGCCCTTCTTTCCTCACACCACTTTACAGCTTATCTAAGAAGTGTGTTCACTTACTTTTCATTAGGGGTAATGCTTTTTTGGTTTTTTTTATTTCAGTCAGAACTGCACTGTTTATGAAGGCAATTCTAAATTTAGAAGTTTATGGAAAAATGCCTACTTAAAAATGCTGTTCAGGCACTATTTCTCTGTTTCTTACCTGCAGCTCAATTAGGTTGTGATGTCCTCATTCAAAGCTACAGGCTTTTTCAAAGAAACAAGCATGATTATTTTCCTTACTGCCTTTATATAATAGTTCATTCTTTGATCTACATAAATTTTTAACATAATTTTCCATGTCACTTCGGCAAAATTAGGATTCCTAGCAGCTATTTAAATAATTACCTAACTTCAATTGGTTTGATATGTAGTTGACTGAGAGCAGAAGTTTTAATGATGGCTAAAGAACTTTAACCGCCTCAGCAAAGTAATTAAGGTTTCCCACCATTAATAAAATCTACTGTAAGTGTTTGTGAATATTAAAGTCTCAATGAATCCATATCCCACGAAGTACCTGATTTGTGTGCAGAAATATAAACTACACAACATGATTTCAATTACATATATACATTCAGTTAATAAAATGTACACACTAAGTTCTGGTAGAGACTGACTGTAACATACATGTTAATGCTGATTAGATCGTCTCAGCACTGGGTTCTCAGCAGGGCAACAAAACAAAAAAAGTTGTACATACAATATTTGGGTTTAATGTTTAAAACAAATGAGAAAAAGATGACTGTAGGATTTTTCTCCATAATCCTAATCTTCCGTTTTCCTTTACAATACAATTGTAATGATGAACATAAACTTACACTGAAGAACTTACGCTGCCATCTCTGCTACTTTACAGGTTAATTATCACTGCTCATTGAAACACACAAAAATTATAAAGCTGCTATTCACTGTTCAAAGAATTTAATAATAAAAATATGTTAGTGTTAGGACTATGACTTTACCCTCAGAAATGCAAAAGACATTTTAAAGCAAGAGTACTGTAGTCCTTTATTACAGCAGCAGCAGAAGAGAGGCACTGCAAAAGAAAAGATCCTTCTTCCTTTCTAAAAATAGCCCAAAGCCTCAGCCAATATATTGGCTAGAGAGGATACATGCAAGAAAGGTTCTTCAGCGTTAGGTCCAACACTAATTGCATTTCACCACCTCCATTGTTATCCCCAAATAAGAGTGATTTAATACTGCTTTTATTTAATACATCTAACTAAGTCTGCCTCCCTCGGGTCACTAATGAAAATGATTTCAACAAACACAAAAGGCAGAAATGAGAATCGGGTATTCTCAACATGTCATCAAACCTTATTTCGGGTCTGTGCTGGGAGCACAGCACCCGTATCTCACACAGCCACAGATGCTCTGACTTCCATTGGAACTGCAGGAATTAGAGCTTGTGTGGAGCAGAAAGGGGCAAGTCTGGAGTACACAAAAGGGCTACCAAAAAGAGCAAAGAGAACACAAACCTCATCAAAATGTTACTGAAACCACTTAATTCTACAATTAGGGTAAGAATGTTAGAAATATCTCTAACAGACTGTGATGGAGTTACACTGGTCCAAAATGTACTTATGAGCATCAAGAGTCCTTGATGCATTTTTAAATGTCCAGGAATAGATACAAGAAGATGTGATCTGACATATATATCTGTAACATATATGAATGACTGACTTCCTGCAGCCACACACAGTACCAGAGGTGGGCATGTAAAGAGATGTCCGCCTAGATCATAACCAGAGACTGAGGTGTGAGTGAATATAGCTTAAAATCCAATTAGACCAAGGCCATCTGTACTGATAAATTCCTAGAAGGAAATTCTGGATTACTGCCTGAGTTCTTAAAAAGCTGATAATAACCTTTGATCGTTGTGTTGTCCCATGCCAGACAGATTTATGGTTAAATCTCTTTGTTAGTGATGAAAGCTAAGCCAAGGACAAGCACAGCTAGTAGATTTATACGTGCCATGCCAAAAACAGGAGCTCAGTTCCAGAACTTCATTAGAAGTTTCTGAGTTCGGTAGCTATGTCATGCAGCATTTTATAAATACAAAAGGGCACAGAATATACTCAGTCAGCTATCTTTTTCAAATGGAAGAGTGATAAGCATTCACTGTTGTTTATCTAAAGAGATTGGGTCAATCAAACATCATTCAGTAAAAGAAAATGAGTAGGAAGGATTGAAGGAATTTTTTTTTCCAGGATTTTAATTTCTTATTCACTGTTGCCCAAGTTGTCACTTATAGAGATAAAACACTATAGCAATTTGCCATGCATCTTTTTATCAACTTTGTTTCCACCATCTTATTTCTTAAATCAATATTGCTGATTCACTTCTGATATAGCAGCCTGAAAACATTGCCAGCATGCAGTGAATAGACCTGAAGTGCAAACCATGATTTATTGAGAATGTGGGGTGTTTGCCCTTGCTGCGTGTTTTCAACAGATTCCTTCTAAAGAATAAGTTAAAACTTGAAAATTAGTTTCTAAGAGATTTTTACTGCTGAAGAAATACATGTCTTCAAATTTTTCCTGTCCTTCAGACTTACACAGGCTACTTGGTTGCAAATAATTTTTGTTTATTTTGCATCTTGCTTCAAAAGAGCTATTCCAGGCTTTGTGCTCTGAAATTTTATCTTCTACAGTTTGGCACCTGCCTTCTAGAGCCTTTGATCCTGTAAGATGTATAATACAATTAAAATCAATAACCTAGGCTTCACATCTTCAATTACTTTTATATTCTCCACCAGTTCTTAACAGGATTATTTTGATTCTCTGTGAAAGCCATGTTGTCTATGGAGTTGGGGCATATGTATCAAGGTAAGTATCTGCCTCTGGTGCTGACAGCAAAAGGATAATGTAGAAATTAAAATACAGTATAATAGAGTGTAGAACACAGTGTAAAATACAGTATGTTTTTCCAGCTTGTCATGAGTCAGTTCTCAAAATTTAATTTTCTTCTTGTCCATGGTGAGGAGTAGCAAAACAATCACAGCACATGCACTGGTGTGCTCCAGTGCTGCTCTTTGGTGCAGGATTCCTCTTCCTGCTGGCACTCCTGGAGGTGCATTTGTGGATTGCACTGGGGAAGGCTTACCTCGATGACCAGTGTTGCTGTGTGCTTCTTCCCATACATCCTTGGCTTGTATCCCACTGTTATATGGGTTCCCACTGTGCCTTCTGGGAGAAGTTCTCCAGCTTGTGGCATCACAAGGAAATCGGGATCGCTGCCCGCCAGGAAGTGGGCAGTGAATGGCTCTGGGTCCCTAAGGAAAAGCACAGGAGATTGTTGTGCCTTTTACAGGATCTTCACAGAATTTACTTGCAATCCGACGTTTAGGCCACCATGTGGCATGACTCAGGAAACATGGCATGGAACGAATACGGAATATTAACAGCATTCTTACTTACATAATAATTATTGTGTAGTAATTGTTTATTCATACTCAGGGACCTGCATACTGGTATTCAATTTCAATCACATTTACATGCTATTATAAATATTATACTAACTATGGAATAATGATAGCATTTGCCACTAGAAAAAAATGAATTATTTGACTTGAAAAGATATAATAATAGTGATAGAAGTAAATTCCATATCAGAGTGAAAATCCACTTTTCCTATTAAAAGCACTCCCCTTTGCAATCTCTAATCAAATAAAACTGACAAGCTACCCATTTTATTAAGGTTTATGACTAGAACTGAATTTGCATTCTGGCAGTGTTACCAGACTAGGAGGGAGTTCTGAAAGCCTTGAAATGAAGATTTGAAAAATAATATTTTTATCACTGTTTTCACATTTTTCATATCCCATAAACTGAACATTTTAAGATTTTGCAATAACATAATTAGGTTCCTCTATTGATATTATTGTATATCTCTTATCTCAAAGAATTTCTGTCACAGGTACTGCAGATGTTATCTAATGCCTTGTTTCACAGGAGGGCTGTTGGACCCAAAGAAAATCCCTAGTCCTGGTAGAGACAGTGGCTGAGCACTATAAAAGTCTTAGGCCAATCCCAAACTAAAGCCTGCCCATCACTGTTCCTCAGGGACTCCTTGCCATAAATACTCTCAGCATGAAAAGAATGTACATTTTTGTAGTTTCTGGTAAGGCATTCACCTTTTAGTCTTTATATGTGTTGCTGAGGACAACTCTGTAACTCTCTGGACACAGGGAGAACACAGGAAATTGAAAGTAGAAATACAATGGGATGGTCAAAAATTAATCCACAACACCCTGGCACCGTACAGCAGGGCAAGTATTGTGCATGCTTGCAGAGAACACATTTTCAGTTGATAAAACCTGAAGAATGGAAAGCTAACAGCATCTCAAAGAAAAGCTGTTCGAATCTGTTTATTCATGGACTGTCACACCAGAAATAACACTTCTCAAAGAAAATACCCACAAAGAAATGAAATTTAATATTTTATGGCAAGTCATATCTCTGCGGAAATATTCCACATTTCCTGGGCAAGCGCTATCCCGTGGGTGGCACGCTGGGCCTATGTCATCTTGTTTAAAAATAGCCCTTCTTTGGAATATGTTCTCAGGAAAGGTTGTGCTATATTCAAAATGGTCTTGTGAAAAAAAGGTCACACAGCCAGTTTATAGAAACAAACAGTGCCAGTGCAGAAAACAGACACCAAAAAGCTTCTGTTGCCTCAAAAGAAATTAACTGATATTTAGCAGTGCTGTTGGACTTGGGTGCATCAGTAGATTTAGCTTGGCTTTTCCTTTAGGTGACAGCAAGGTGAGCAAAACTACTGAATGTCTGAAACTACATTTCCAGTCTTGTGACATCAAACTGATGCTAACAACCACTTTTTGTGGTGCCTAAAGCTGTGCCGCTGAGTTTACAGCCCTGGGCCATCAGCACTAATCCTGCTGGGCCTGAGCTCCCATCCATGTGCTGGATAAGCCTGGAATTTTCACATCTTTATTTCCCAGAAGGGCTGCTCAGCTGTGAGTGCCTAGAGCACACCTTCTACACACAGACACAGACAGCAGGCATGGGATCAAAAAGAAGTGATGCTTCTAGACCGAGCAGCAGAGTAGAGCACTCACCACTGAGACAAACATTCAAACCCTCATTCTGAAAACAGAGAGCTGGACACGAGTCTTCATTTGCACATCACTGCTCTACAAACTGTTCAGGAGTATTTTAAGGCAGCACTTTCTTTATCTCCCCTGCTCAGTCTGTTTTCTAGTGAATAGTTAGGGATGACAACTCCTAATAAGTGCTTGGTGTCTTCATAAGACATCCAAGAGCATGAGCTGGGCTGGAGATGTGATGATGAAATGCTGAGGGAGATGAGGCAGGGGACAGGCTGCATACACAGGAGACACAGGGAAATACTGATTTCATTCCTGCAGAAATTGCCTCTTAGCAGGGTGTTATGCAACAGCAGTTTGTTTCAGGGTTTTATTCAGAGACATCAAAACAGTCAGAAAACATAGAGGAGAAAAAGCTATAGTTTTTGTCCAGACAAGGGGATCAAACAGTTTAAAGTGAAACCATCAAAAAACTCATCTATAATTATGCACACAAGATATTTACCAAGTCAGAGAAAAATATCTTATTGTATCAACCTTTTCAGATTTTAATTTTCATAAAGAAAAAGAGAAAGAAAAAAATAATAAAAAAGCTTTAAATAAAATCTGCATGCTTCTTGATAGCATTATCACGAGGTACTAGAGGCAGTTATAATTTTTGTCATGTTGAGTAAAATACATAAATGCATACTAACCTGCATGAACACATATAATCCCAGCTAAAACCTCCCTGTTCCCAAAGCCTGCCAGTTTTAAATAAAGAGTCAGGGCATCTACTGGATGCAAAATGGTTCTCAGAGTATCAACTATATCCAAATAAGGAAAATAGAAATTCTGACAAATTAAATGTATAGCCATAACGTGGTAGGCCAGCAGGGATTCTAATGAAGATGGTACAAAAGCTAGCAATTACAAAATTACTCATAATCACAAGCAGGAACCTTTCACTGATAAAACATGCATTGTTTTAAAAATAAATCTAAAGATGCCCTCTGAGGACAAAACAAGCAGTGTTTTCACTGGTGTTCACATTAGGGAGATGAACTGGCATGCTGGGTACCTCACGAGCATAAGTAAATTGCTTTCTCTTTCTCATCTTTTATAATAAAGAGAAATCTGGAGATGAAATTCCCAGAATAGCACCTGAATTTCAGACATTATTATTTTCTGTGTCTTTATATTTAGTGTATAATTAAAAATTAATAATTATGGTTTTTTAAATGATTAAAATTTAATTCCTCCTTTTTGATTACTCCTTCAGGTAAAACAGCTCTGGAGTCAATGTTTGGTTTGTCATTTCTCAGCCATGAAGGTTGGTTGAGAGGCAGTCTGTACTTTTCCAAGAAGGGTGGCAGATACTAACATACTTTATAAAGCTTAATGATGTGTAGAGTAGTGAAAACATAGATGAACCAAGCACAAATGAATTAGGAAATGCAAGGGCACAGGCCTTATAAACCAAAGTAAGTAAATGTGTTTTCCCATCTGTCTTTCCTTAACTCCTCTCATAATGATTTGATACTACCATCAGACAACACGAACTCTGTCCTTACTCAAATAATGAACAAGAGTAAATACTAATTTGAATTTAAATAATAATTGGACAATCAAATCATGGCAACCTGGAAAAGAGGAAACTGAGCTGGTCTTTAACGGGCACATTTGTAATTACTCCTTTAATCTTTTCCTTAAATAGAAGTCTATGCTTATTAGTGTTCTTACACTAGAGAATTTTCAAATTATTAAACTAAAAAATAACAGCACCTTACATCTTCAACTAATGAAAAACTTAAAATTTATATTCACACACCAAAACTTATAAAATACTCATCAAAACTGAAAATATAAGCCTTTATTAAATTAAGGCTCAAAACAGGTTTAATGTTTCTCTTCCCAAAACTACTGAAGCAGTAAATTATTCCTGTAGAAATGTAGTCATTTACAAAACCTAGCATTTTGAAAAGCCATGCATAAAAAAACCAGCCCATAGTCCTTTTGATCAAATGCTTGGGTATTTTTTGCTAATAAAAGAAGAATAACAGAATGTCTTAATCTGTAAAGTATGTCACTGCTTCAGGAAATAAGGGATATGAAAATGTTGCAATGTGATTCAAACAATAGTTAATCATAACTAAACTTATTTCTTGTGGTTTGTAGTTAACATCTGTTGGATGATAGAAGATATTTCAGTTATTACACAGTTGAGTCCTTCAAACATTAACTGTATGCATTTGTCAAATTCTGTAGAATTATTAGTGATGCTTGGTATGATTTAGATAATTTCTTATCAAAAAAAAAGAAGCTACAATGGAAAAATAAATTAGGAACTCATTATTATTTATCAAAATTGGTTATCTTTTATACCCAAACCAACTCTGGTTTAATTGACCATTCTAAACCCTGAACTCTGGACATCAGAAAAGATATGAACTCCAAGTCTCACTTCTGTGGCTTTGGAAAAGCTGCTTGGGAATTAGAGGTCTTTCAAAAAATATGAGCAAACTCTGCATGAAAAATGTCTGTCAGGGAATGCTTTACCAACCCTAAAATGACTTTTTTTTGTGTACATGTTGTAAAACCAAAGCAGGAGTTAGAGGTTCTATCATCACAAGATGATTTCTGTCTCAGTCCTGTTCTACCCAGGGCTGCTGTATTTGCAGAGTGACTGATGACTGCATACAGCTCCTGGCTAAACCTGTGACATGTCAAGCATTCTATTATTAGGAAGGATGATCATAACTTTTTGAAAGGTCTGCTGAATGTTTACATTATCGATATTTTCCACTAGTTTCCATTCAGACTCCAAAAAATGGAGCCCAGGCAACATTTGTGCTTTGCAGCTGCCACTATTATGTGGGAAGTGCTAAGATAAAGTATTTTAATTACATCTTTAGATTAGTGGTAGAATTTTGAAGAACTGCTGACAAAGAGATTGGTAGAGGAATCAGGCCTATAACATGCACAGCAACCTGTGAGAGAGTGAAGGAGAGGGTGCATGAGCTGAGAACTTACCAAATGCATTTTCTTGCAGCATACTTAATTCTGGCTCATGGTAGTTCTAATGAAATACAGCAGCAATTAGAGTGAAACAGCAATGGTTCTTAAAACTGTAATTGTAAACATTTCTTTGGTTTTCCTTTCAAAATTAGGGAGGGTACAGAAATAAAATGGGTGGCCCACTAATTTCTCAGAATTAAAATTAATTGTGTGTGACCAAGGAAAGTTTTTAATTGAACATTTATTCTATGCACTAGGAAATGTGCATAGAAGAAATAAGTAAAATCTCCAAAGAAAAGTAGGTTAAGACAGCTAAATCTGCACATGCAGTCATTTTAAAGCCTAACTTTATTCTCATCTCCCCAGCCCACCAGTTTGGGGTTTTTTCCCCTCTTTATTCTAGCTCTGTTTCCATAATCAGGGGGAACCCTGGATTTTGCAGATGCCCCTCTCTGGAGATCACATTAGTACCAGGCTGTTTGCTTTTGTGACAGGAGGTGCTACATTTTTCTGAGGGGCAGTTTGAGTTTATCCAAGAAGTTTCCTTCATGTAACAAATATCCTACTTGTGATAAATAGAGGATTTGAGTGGCACGGCAGAATGGCAGGATGGAAAAAAATTCTACTGTATATGGGAAGCCATTCATGATTGAAACAATCACTGACAGGTACATGGACAGACAGAACTAAATTGGTGAAAGGAAACTCTGTATGAGAAAGAAGCAGATAGAACAAATAGGAGAGAATTATCCCCCAGGATGACTGAACCTTCAAATGCAGTGTAGTTTACAAAAAATTTCCAAGTGAATATAGTGCTCACAAATGTCTATCTATCCCACACATTTCAGGTTGGCTGCTGAAGTATTTGCCCTGGAAAACATGAGGTAACATTCTGCTTTAGCTGGACATCAGTATTTTAACGTGAAGAAATAAATCTAACCATCAAAATACCTCTGTACAGGAAGATAGAGCAGTAAATAAGCTCCAAAACCCACTTCTGTATTAATACAAATGCTCTGATCCCAAACTTAATTGATTAAAAATACATTAAGTTATCTTCAGTAAGCCAAATATAGAAAGGTTTAGTTTTCTTAAGCAAAGTATCACTTTGAGAATTTTTATTTTATGTTTCAATTACAGATTTAAGCGTAACATAATAGACCAATAATTTAAGATGGATATCAAATAAAATTCTGTAAGTTTTATTTCCAAGGATAGTATTCTAACTTTTTTGGTTAATGTTGCTGTCATGCTGTAAACCACTGGCATTCAATAATGCATTTGGTATTAAAACAAGCACTAATATTATCTCAAACATTAGAGGTCTGTACTAAAACAAATTACCTCAGTGGAAATGCTGCCAATGATTTCAGATGGTGTTGAATCAAACCTACATTTATGATAAAACCTGAAAAAGGTCATCCATGAATGTTAGAGTGGTAGATTTTTCTTATTTAGGAGTGAAATCTGCTGATTTGATTACAGTCAAGCTTAATGCCAATACAAGAAACCCTTCAACAACATGTCCCTTTGGAATTTTTAAAGTTGAAAGCAAAACAGTGATCTATTCCTACATCCCAACTGATGTAGGTGCATATAGTTTTAAAACATACATTTGTTTTCTTCATGGAATAAAACTGGTTTGCTGCATTCTCAGTATCTTTCATTATTTTCTGGAGCAGATATTAGGCTATTTCTCATTGGGTCATGTGTGGGTCAACTTCAAATGTATTCAAAGGGTGCATTACGTATTTTCATGAACTGCTGGAGCTTTCATTAGTGCAGATCATTGTGAAGAATGTAGCAATGAGCTCCCATTTGTAACTGATCATCCTTCCTGAAGCAACTACAACAAAATCATTAGATCAGTCTGGGCTATTCTGTACACACTGAGGATTTTGGGGGAGGAGGGCATGTGTAATTAAAGGAAGGCAACATTTGAGTTGCACTAGCTGTAAAGAAACAGAAAGAAAAACCCATTGATCTCATAAGTTTATTGTCGATCACTGAAGATCCTCCTTATTATATATATATAATATATATATATAAGAATCCTAACCTGTTCTTAATAAGATCCTGAGCCTTTTATAGGGCCTGTGGTTCTCAAATACTATTTGTTGCATCACTATGTGCCCTGCTAGCTCAAAAACATCCACAGGTGTTCTCAGTGATGATGTGCAACCCCTCTGTCCTGGCAGCTGCAGGAGAAAAAGGCACATCTGCAGCATCCCTCCCTAGCAGGTTACTCAGAAATGCACCTGCTTCTCCCACAGTTACTCTCAAAGTAGCAGTGCCATTAGCTACTACCCAGAATAAGTAAAGAAGACAGAAAGTATCTACATGCTAGGAGAAAAAATAATCACCTCTCTTAAAGTAGCAGAACTGATTCTCTATGGATTGTGCTGCTGATTGCTCACTTAGGAAAACTCCAAAGGGTTGATAATTTTTTTCAGGGAGGATCTATAGGATGATTCTTTATATCCTATTCAAAGTTTTTAAACCATGTTTTAATATTTCATTGTTTTATTTTTAATCTAAATAATTTGAGTTATTCAAGCATTAAATTACACCTGTAATATATGTTTTTCTTATGTAAATGCTTTTAATCTGCAGGTCCACTATTCAGTGTGTTGGTTGGCTGAGTGTTCTATTTCTATACAAAACCTCTACCACCAAAATCTCCTAAGCAAATCACAGGTAAGATAAAGCAATATTTAACTTACAGAGCAGTTCATAGAATCATAGAATGGGTGAGGATTGAAGGGACCCGAGCGGGTCACTGGGTCCAACCTCCCTGGTCAAGCAGGGCCATCCCAGAGCACATGGCACAGGATTGTGCCCAGACTGTTCTGGAATATCTCCAGTGAAGGAGGCTCCACACCCTCTCTGGACAATCTGTTCAGTGCTTGGTCACTGCACAGGACAGAAATTCTTCCTCATGTTCAGGTGGAACTTCCTGGCCATCAGTTCCTGCCCGTTCCTCCTGTCCCAGTGCTGGGCACCACCAAACAGAGCCTGGTCCATCCCCTGCCCCCTCCCTGCAGACAGGGACAGACAGGGATGAGGTCCCCTCTCAGCTGCCTCTTCTCGAGGCTGAACAGGCCCAGCTCCCTCAGCCTTTCCTCAGGGAGATGCTCCAGTCCCTCCATCACCTTTGTCACCCTCCTCTGCACCCACTCCAGGAGCTCCGTGTCTCTCCTGTCCTGAGGAGCCCAGAGCTGGACACAGCACTCCAGGTGATCCTCACCAGGGCTGAGCAGAGGGGCAGGATCCCCTCCCTGACCTTCTGGCAATGCTCTTCCTGAGGCTCCCTAATGAGTGGAGTTCCTGGTACTGTTTAGAACCCTGAGCTTTTTCAGTACATGCACACATTACATTTTGCATTTGAAATTTATGGGGGGAACACTTGCTATATAAAATCAAGTTGGAATTTGTTTAAGGTCAAAAGGGAATATATCTTTCATCACAGCTCTTCCTTTATATAACTGTAATGACTCAGGTTTTATAATACCTTTCTGGAGAACATCAGGCATCTTCACAACTATAAAACACCTACCAGGAGATTACAGTATTGCCAGAGCAATTGCTTCACTTTTGTTCCTGAAACAGCCATTCTATTGAAGCTATTAACTTGAACACTGTGATAGAGGCCTTTGTCAGAGTCCTCAATAATTATCCTCACTGACAGACATCTAACACCTGGAACAACTGTCCATCTTAGAGAAACAGCTTTTGGAAATAAGCTTTTAAAGAAAATCAGTTGGAACCAAATACACTTCCTGATGGGGATGAAACAAAAGGATGTATCCACCATGAAAGTTTCAATCCGCATATCTGGCACATTTTCTAGATATACAGTAAAAACAGTGAATTTAAAAGAAAATAAAATAAACTTTAAAACTTTCATAAGCTAAACAGATTTTAAGCATAATGATTCTTTCAGATTTAAAACTTGTCTATCATTACCACACCACTTATTCCTTGACTTCCTGCTGCATACAAATGACACCCTGAGTTTCCTATAACATTTTAAAACTCTGAGAAAATAATTGAAATGTGTAAAAAAAATATAAATGGAGATTTCTGTAGGACTTTTACAGAAGGAGAGTAACAAAATAATGAAGAATCACACCATTATTTTAACTAGTGGCAGTAGAGATGAATTCATAGCACGCTCACATAATACAACAGGAGTACTTTAGAAAGAATGGCACCTTTAAAATCTTTTAAAGCACAACGTGAGGGAATGTTTTTAACTTGGTGTAAGTATAAAGTACCTTGAAAAAAATCTATTAGTAAAAGCACTAAAGCTTTATTAGTGAGCCTTTAACATCACAAAACGCCTTCCTTAAGACTGAATTACACATTTAACATACTCCCAAGCCTTTTAGGGCAAAAAAAGTCATAAAATAAACATTTGGATCTATTCCCAAGATCTTCTCTTAAGGCAAAGTCTAAATGTAGAATGCTTCTGTTTTCTACTACAAAGCTTCAAAATCACATTTGTTACTTAAACAATGCAGCTCTTGAAAATAGTGATGAAATAGCTGCACCTCTGTTATGTTTCTGTTGCCCAAATTTATTCTAACCAATATGTTTGAGTAGGAGTTTTACCCTCAGAAAACTGCATGAATTCTTGAATTTAAGTGTTTTTACCTTGTCTGGCTTGTGAGCTTAAAGCCAACTATGGATTCCTTATTCAGGCCAACAGCTACAATGTTGATCACATCATCCACTTCTGGCTCCGTGGCAATGAACACCAGTGGAAACTTCCATAGGCCTCCTGCAGTACACTGAACTACCAGAGTTGCCTTATTCCTAAAAATTTCAGATAAAAACACTCAATGCATAGAAAAAGGTTATAAAACATAAACTGATTAATGTACAAAATAATCCTCGGGTGTGTAGGAGAAAACTACAGTGAACTAAAAATACAAATGGGTTTAAATTGGACACATCCTTAATTTTGCATGGTGTAGTATATATCAGGTAAAATTGACTGGAATGTAGATTAAATAGCACTAGATATTTACAGCAAAGTACAAGAAAGAACATAATATGAAAGCAGCATTCCTGGCACGGGCATGAGATTTTATTCCTCTTCTGCTTACTCTCTTCTGAGTGAAGAAAAAAAAAATTAACTAAAGTTATTTTACTCATTATTCTGTATTTACTGTGGTGTAAGAGGAGGATTTTGTCCAGAACATATTAGCAGTTCATATCAGGATCAGACAGATCTGACAAAGGTCTATGTACTTAAGAAAAATGCCAGACTCTGATGCCTTCAGACTGTCTAAGAGAGTTGGTGCTGTAGATTCTGAAGATAACAAAACTAATTAATTGCAGTCATTGAGTCCTGTGCACAAAGCCTGGTAAGTCTCAAGTACACAAAGATAAAAAAATCCAAACCAACTAAAAAATAATAAAATAAACAGGAAAATGTAGAAACGAAAAGGCTTTCTAAATTCACCTCCATCTGACACAATGACACTGCATTGGTGGGGGTGGATCATTCTTCCTAAAGGTTTGCTCTTTGTTTATTTCCTTAACCTTCTGGACTATTGCAAATAAAGAGTAACCTCCTGCATCCTAAAGATAACATTTTTCATGCAATCCATGATGCTCAGCAGTGACTGCTCCCTTGCACTCCTGGTAATGTCAGGACTCTGGGTTTACTTTGTGCCTGCAGGTCACTAAAGCTTCTTTCCAACCTCCTCCTGACACACATTTGACTGCATCCAAAGGAAGGGGCAACTTCCCTCCCTCCAAAAGGATCTCCCTTTCATGGTTTCCTTTTAAAGAAGTGGGAGGTAATAATGTAAATCAAAGCACATGCATCATTTTTCACATCACAGCTATAAAAAGGAGAACAATTTCCTGTGGATCATTGTTACTGGGGCACTAGAGACTAATTTCAAATTCAGCTATCCTATCCAGTGAAAGAATATGCACACATGCTTGTCTAGGAAAAGTTTTCCAAGATGATAGACCATCTTGTTTATATGTCTTTTATAAATTATGAGAACAACTAATTTTCATTGGAATTCTTTCAATACTCCAATGTTTAGAAGTAAAATTATGCACAAACAGACATTCTCACAGAACCATCTCACAGGCACTCAAAAAGAAACACTGTCGGTTTTAACACCAAAGATATCATATTGAGAAGCAGCAAGTGAGAAAATCTAAAACAATAGACCTCAGAGGTGAAAACAAACTGAAGAAAAGAATGCAGGGAAATGATTATATAGGTAAGAGTGAGTAGACAGGATTTCATTACATGTTCTTTTGGTAGCAAGGTACAGGATCTTACCTCATTGGTTTGCTAGGTGCAAACACTACGTTGAAGATCAGTGTTACAATTCTGGATTCTGTATCCCATTCTTTTTGAAGCAGCTGCATACCAACCGAAGAGTCAAGCTGAGATCTAATTTCATCTGATTGATATTGCAATTCATACAGAAACTCCAGTGTTGCAGAGGAACCTAAATGATACAGGAGAAAAATATCAGCCTGTGTGTGCTGTAATTTCACACAGTTGGTTGGCTCAGTGTTACAATTCTTCCATTTGTTACTAAAAATGACAAATAAGTAAAACTAGCAATTATCTAAAAGTTAAGTGATTTCCTTCTACTGCATAAGTAAATCTTCCCATTTCATATGACAGGCTATATACTTTCCAGCAAAACGGAAGCTGGAAAATTTACTTGGGATATGTGAATGGTAATAGCAGTATTGCTCTGGCTACCACATCTGCATTATGGAGAAATATTTCTAGTTCATCAGCCAAATGAAAATTCCAAGTACATAATACTCTTTTTGAGTAATGCCATTGGGACAATTGAAAAAAAAATCATTAAGGATATCAATGCTGTTGATGGCTGCAAGCCTGAGAAACAGAATACAGAGAAACAGTGAAGATGTCACCCCAGCCTCTTATTCCCTGAAGCAGCTATGAAACGGCCAAGTAGTAATGACATAAAAATAAACAGCTGAGCTTCTTGAATCAAATGTCTCCTCCAGCTGTAATAAAGAAAACTGAGATATTCAGTATACAATAGTAATTTGTGCACTGAAGGGAACATTTCTATGAGGAAAGGAATCTCAAGCTGCTAATCCATTTAAAAGTTTTACACATTTTATGGATGAGAAGTGTTTTAATGCAACCACTATCTCCTACAGGAGATTTCATTTTACTATGACCACCTATCTCAGGGCGCATTCTGAATTTTCACAGCTGAGTACAAATGTACAGAACTGCTGTGTGTGCATTCCTGTACACACATCCTGGCTGCAGAGTGCCAGTCAGCTGCAGAGTTAAATCCCAAGGCCTTCCAACTCAGAATACTAAAATACAGATGACAGATTTGTTTATATAAAAAATGTTGGAGAAAAGCTTACTTTGGTGCTGCCAATCTGTAAAACCACCCAAATTTAAGTGACTATGGAGATGCCTTCCCACGCTACTAGTCCTTTGTCCTTCTCTGAAATGCACAATTTCCCTCTTCCCACTTCAGCAGCTAACAGGAGGCGTGAACTTTTGTTGCCTTATTTTTGTAACACACCGATTAACTCTAAAAAATGTAGCAGCTTATACTGAAACGTTTCTAACTCTTTAAAGTAAACTCTTCACAGACTAGAGTCACACAGATGTAAGCAAAGTATTATGACCAGCATATGGGATTATCAATCATAGTAGATTAGATACACATTGAGTACCAAAATACAGGATTTCCATGTATTAATCCATATATACATGGATTTTATTACAATAAATGTAACTTGTAACAATGAAATTCAACATTAACATTTTCTCCTACAGTCTATAAAATTCAGGATCATCCTACATCGTTTCATGCTTGCCGTTTCTCCATTTGAAAAATATAATGTTTATGTCATGCATTCAGATTCCAACACAGCCCAAGGCTTTTAGGAGTCACCTTTGACAAATGCTAGAACATGAAGATTCAGATGTTGACAATCAATGGGAGAGAAAGGATGACACAATCTGGAGCATTCCACAGTGAAAAAAAAATTGCAGCTGTTGAGCAGATGCTTCTTTCAGCAGTTATATCACAAAATGCTACTCAGAAAAAGCTTATTTTATAGTTCAGGTGCTAGGAAGACAACATTGGGAATTGCATGCTGCTTTTAATATCTGAAAACATTTGGGTTTGGTTTGACATATATATATATATAACTTTTTAGTCAGAAGCAATTAAATATATTTTTTTTCCTGTTTCAGGCTGTTCTGCAACCTGTTCTATGCCTATATTAAGTAATTAGTCAAAATATTTTAATACTTCCAACACTTAAGGAAAAAATGATGAATTTATGAGTGCCAATATTCAAAAGCCATGTTATATTGGTCCCTTCAGCTCATTTTGATCGAGACTGCTGATCTAGCTCAGGACTGCTAAAAAATGTAAAACATAGTTATATTTTTCATCACAGCTGCCCTGAAGATTCCTATATTATCCTGCCCTGAAGACTCCTATATCATCATACTGTGGGAATTCTCTGTGAAATGTTAATATTTGATTCTAACAATCCTGTAATACATGTGTTGCCTAAACAAACTGGCAAAACTCAGAAAGAAAAAAAAAGTCATGAAACAGCTAGGAAACTGCCCAATTTGTCAAATATTCAGTCTTCTTGACTCTTAGAATTTCCAGTTTCAATTAAAATGGCAGAAGATATAAAACATGGAGACAGCATGAACACTTTCTTAAAAGCAAGGTCAAATAGAATATAACATACTGCTCAAATAGCCCTTGACCCTAGGCCTTGGCCCAGCTCTTTGTATTCTTGCATTCAGTTTTCTCTTCATTTCATTTCAGTTTTCTTTTTAAAAATCACCATTTTTAATACAGGCAAAATTCTTGCTTTATCTAATGCAAGATGTAAAATACACTTGCAAATATAAAAGTATAGCCCAATTAATCCTCTTGTGTTCTGTTAACAGAGAGCAGCAGGGAGAGCTTTAGCCACATCTGACTCAACATAAATATATTTATCAATCCAAATACTGGGAAGATAAAAGCATGCTATTTATATACATCTAGTTAATCTATGGAATAGAAATTCTGCTTATAAAAAATATTACTTCTTCATATTTTCTTAATAATAGTTTGTCATATTTAAGTAAGAAGAGAAAATATATTCTGAGGTAATTATTCCATCATTAAACATTATTATTAAAAATTTATTCTTTTTGAAGGCAATTAATCTCAGTCTTTAAGTGTTTTCCTTTGTGTGAATAAAGATTTCCAAAAAGGTAATATGCATTTCAGCAACACTCGTATATGCAGAATTACTGAAGCACCTATGTTTAAAAACCAACCAGGCTTTTCAGCCATCCAGTTCTATGACTTAGCTGTCATTTATTCACAAGTTCTAGTAAGGACACTTCTTCAAAAGCTCTGGAATAAAAGTGTTGGGGTTTGTTTAAATAGCCTGTAAGAAGAAGAAAGGATATAGATCACTTTAAAAAAAAAAAAATTATGACTCATAAGACTTTTGGCATGAAAACCCCAAGAATTTTACATTCTGGGCATATAAATTGGGGAAATATGAATTTTTTTGACTGCTAGATTTACTGTAAAACTAATTAATAGATGCATCCATCTAAAAAGAATGCATCTTAAAAAATTAAAGGACCATTCCAACAGGTTCACAATATAGGAATCTCAGAAATTTAAATGACATTTTAGTGGAAAAGAACCTGTATTCAAGGTTCAAAAGAGTTAATAACAAAAGACATTTGTAGATGGGCCTATTGCCTATAGAAAGCACTGTGAAAGGTCCATTGGATATTTCTGAGCTCAAACAGAGGTTTCACAGTCTCAGGAGAGAAGCCTTTGTACCTCCCTCCTGTTTCTGAAAAGTGAGTGTTTGATTTCACTGAGGGCCAGCCCATTATACACTGCATTTTCTGATGATAAAAGTCTCATGGACACTGCCCTGGGAGGCTGCAGACTCTGTGGGTACCCAGGGCAGACGTGGCTGGCTGAGCTCTCCACAAATAGCACTTAACCAGAGGCAGAGCTGGTGACACGAACGTGGCAGAGGGGACCAGCTCCCCGAGGGACCCTCTTCACTTTCACACTGTCTCCCATTTCCAATGAGACAGATGGAAATTGAAACTGGGATGGAAACATGTTCAGACTGCAAAAAAGCTTGTCATCATTGCAGAGGCTTTTCCTTGGATGGATGCAGTGAAACAGAGATGCAAATGAATTCACTAACTGGTCTTATTTGCAGTCATTTCATAAAGGAGGGCAGCACAATTATCAAATACAAACACATAATTAAAGCCCAGGCATTCATAAATTTGCAGTTTCATGCTTTGCATAAACCAGATTAATTATTTTCATTTGGTGCTGAATGTAACATGCTGCACTCTCTTATTGAGGTTTTTTTTTACTGGTGCTGATAATTTTCCAAGGTTAAGTGTCCATTGTGGCCTGACACCTAACAGAGATTTCTTCCCCTCCTGATCTAATAGTCCCCAAACTGCTAACACAGAAACTACAAAACCAGTAACTAAACGGTAACTAAACACTTCTACCAGACATCTGGCATCTAATCTTCACCTTCCAGATCTTTTGAAATATCTTTCTTCAGAGCCCTTTCCAGGTCTCATCTGATGCTTGTCCTTGTCCTGCTTCTCGATTGTCTTCCAGGAGTTTTCACACAGACACTGCTGGACCCAGCAGGCAGCAGGAAATGAACATTAAATATGCAGTTGTGCCTCTCCAGCAAAAGTAGAGGCTGACAGAACACATTATTGTACAGCAGATTAAATAATTTTAATACAGTATTTAAGTAAATATTCCAGTGAGCAGCAAAAAGTGAATTACAAGAGTAATGAAGGAAAAAAAAAACAAAAAGAAGTCTGGTGGTCAAGAACATCCTAACATTTAAGGAGGCATTATCATCTGGGCAGTAAGACATGAATCTCATCTGAGAATTAAGTATCTATTTCTCATTGCACGATGTCATCATTATGGGACAATAGCAGCAGAATAAAAAAATTCCACAAAAACCCTCAAAGACCTGGCTGCAATTAAATATGCCTCTCACCAGATTTCTTCATATGGACACAAAAGAGCTGTATTTGGAGCATTAAAAATATCAGCAAAGGTAACATCATAACTTTACTAAATGCCAGACACCAAATTACCTTAAATACATAGAAACAAATGGATAAAAAAGCTGATCTCCTTTCTGTTTATAATAAAATTATTGATTCTCATTGGAATTCAAGTAAATCCTCAGTGTAGTTCTGCATATATATCTTTATATCTCTTCTCTGCAAATTTATTTCTCTTTCCATATCCAGTCAAAAACTTTCACCCATATCTTCAAGGCTCTTCAAAATTCCACTCTTATCCACATCTCTTTTTACCCTGCATCCCACTGCCTATTTCCTTAGTAACCAACTGGAATGCTTCTTTCTTAAATTTTCTCTTACATTCAATTTTGTTTACTAATTTTTTTCTCTTTCAAAACACTTCTTAAAAGAGGTATCTACTTCTAAACCAAGTTTCTACTGTAAAGAAAGCAGCAAAAAAGCCTTCCCCCCCTTTTTCTTTTTTTTTTTAAGAATGTGTTTCTTCACAACACTGCATAGTTTAGTGAATGAAATGGAAGCTTGTGAATCCATATAGATGAAACACATGGTGTACATTTAGTATCTGCTGCTCCAGATACATTTCTGCATTGTTCCATGCAGCTTGTTTCCATATATTCTCTCTCTCTGAATCCCTTTTGAACTAATTCTCTTTTTGCTATGCCTATCCATACATCCCTCTTAAAGTTTTCTTTATTTTGACATTACTTGCATAGTAAATTGAAACAAAAACCTCAGAAAAATCAAAAGGAATCTCTTCACCCCAAAGGATCTCACATTATTCCCCTTTGATCTGGCACTCTACTCAGATTTGTACGCTACCCTATAAATTCATGCTATAAAGGAAACAATTAAAATTTATCTCTTCATAACATTATAATCCTTTTTCAACAAGCTCCCTTTTCATTTAGCCGTGTCTTCATTTATCCAGAAACCTTGGCAGATAAAGATCAGATCTGTACCTTGGCACAGAAACATCAAAGCAGCTTCTTCAGGAACGTATATCATGATTTAGTCTTAATTCACGCAGACATTCTTTTTTCCATGGCATTCAGAGTAATTTGCCTCACTTTCAGTGCTGCCCACAGAAATCAGTAAAAACTCGAGTTCACTTTTAACCCAACCATTCAATTTGAACTGGCACACACGGAGGCTAAATTGAAAACCAGTGTCACCATTTTTTCAATAGTTCTTGATGGATTTACTCTATCCTATGGTCTATTACAAAAGCATTCATTTTTTATCTTCTGGCTTGTTTTAATATACAAAACTGAGGCATGGAGAGTGGAACACAGCACCTGATCACTAGGGTCACATTCATTTGCTTCCTTTTCCTTACCCAACAGATTGCATTCAGTTACACATAAGGCAGAACATCTATCACACAGGGCAGTGTAAATTCCTCTACTATAACACATTTCATCTCATGGGAGGTACCCACTTGTGTTATTTTTTGGATACAAATCAAGTTTCAGACTTAATAAAAGTTTTGTGTAGTAAATTTCTGCGGCTTCACTCTTCCCTTCCTCAACTGGCTTGAAGAAAGACTAATGGTTAAAGGTTGCAATTTCATTCAAAGTTCTGTGGTTTCAAAGGTTCCATGTAACTTTTATTTACTTGTCTTATAGTTTTAATATCTACCTTTATCTCCAAAGCTTCAGATCAAATTGTTCTTCGACTGCCAGAACTACAGGCCTGATGCAGTAATTTATAAAAACATAAAGTTTTATACATTCTACAAAACAACAGGGCAGTTTGTTGGGGTTTTTTGAATCATGTTCTGTTGGAAATGTGCAGTGTGGGAGAGATGAAGGAGATCTAGAGATAATAACTTCATTCTCTGTTAGAAAAACAAAACTTTAGCAGTGCAACTTCAGAGACAGAAGACAAGGACAAAGAATTCTATCACAGAAACAACAACAGGATGTAATAACCTGGAAATGGAAGAGCATTTGGGATAGGCCCACTGAATGCATGTGTGCATGTGGTTTTTTACAACAGTGACTGTCAGATACATTTTCTGAGGCAAATTTAGGTGCACAAATCCTCTATGACAAAAAGCATTCAAACATAGCTGAGAGACAAGGAGCTCACTCTTCTTCAAAAAAAACGTAAGAAGTTTGCATCTTAAGGGGTTTGATCAGCAATGTTTTTTTGGTGTCCCATACATAATGAGAAAATAATTCAGAAAATAGTGCCAATTAACACAGACAGATCAGTGTGAGGTGCTATGATGTTGCAGGACAGTTAAGGTTCTGGAGAGCTGTGTTGGCCATGGTTTTGATTTACAGAAGCTCCCCCAAAATACCTCTACAAAACAAGGGTGTAGTGGTTCTGTTTCTATTGGAAGTAATACTTCCTTATCACCCAACCAAAGAGATCACAGGAAATTCTGTGAGCCAGAAAGGGGAGAAATGGCAATGACAATCATATAACAATTAAAGTAATTAATAGACTCTTCTTCAAATTCTGTTGCCTAGGCTTTTCTTATCCACTAGCTCAAATCATTTTAAGGGGTATCTATTTGTGTGTTTTGTTTCAGAGATACATTATTTGGGTTATTCAATGAGGTCTTTTGGACTTCTCATATTTCCTGGATATACATCATACTGAAGAGTAGCACCTGGAAGAGTTTAATTATTTCTGGGTTTGTAGTACTTATTGTTTTTGCAATTCTATGAAGGTGAATAAATACCTTCAGATTAGTTTATAATTGATCTGGTTACCTTTAAGTGTTGAATATTTAAACTGATTATGATTTTGCATAAGTATCAGAACGTAATTTTAATTAACCTAATGATGATTCTCATTCCTAATGCTTATAGATTTTAACATTTTATAAAATGGCAAGGAAACAGAAATGAGTGAGTACTGTAAATAAAAGCACTGGCTTTTATTTCCCAACTGGCTGCTCACAGTTCACAAGTTCTTTTCTTTTTATGCCAGTATTTGTCATTATTGTTCTAGTTATATTAAGAAATAGCAGTAGGAGGGTTTACTTATGAGATAAAATATTGTGCTATATTTTTTCTCTTTTTTAATGAACCCAGTGATAGCTTTGTATATCAACAAGAACTATTTGACCTTCTTCATGAAAATGCCTGGCATTGTTTCAGTTCAGTAACACAAATAAACAATGCATCAAATCTCTCCCATGTGTCACTCATAAATAAAGAAAAAAACAGCCAGATGTAAACAAAAATTATGTAGCTCAAAAAATAATCCATCTAAGACTTTCAGTTCTCCTCTGATGCTCTATTCTTTGACTTCTACCAGTTCCCTGTTTTCCATCAGTTGTCACCCCTAAGAACAAAGTAATAACCCATTACAAAGTGTCTCCATTGTTGGTTCACCCCCTTGTCAAGTTTCATTTTGCCATTGATCACTTTCATCAACTCTTAATCCAAAACAAACACTTTGTTATCCTCTCTTCTATTTCTTGAATAGGAAGAAAATCTAATTTATATAGCTATAATTTTCTCATCCTCAAGGATAATTTCAAAAACAATGCCATAATTATTCTCACAATACAGAGATGGCTTAAGTAGGATATAGGGCCATCTTCATCATTATTATCCTATTCATATTGCTTTCAATATTAACCTGCTACACTTTATCAGCAATTACATTAACATCTCTGGATGAGAGATCAAGTCTATAAAAATATCTTGTCTCCAAAGATTTCTTTGGTCATACCCAATTTTATTGACCTTATATCTTAAAGGAGAGCCTCCTGATACAGATCCATCACACTAAATGGGAATTTAGTGTAATCCATACCACTGGCTAACATAAAATCCTGCTGGGGATGGAAAACAGCTTTTTAATGTGTCTGTCTGGATATGTTTTTATTATTTGTCTGTTTCAAATAGCTTCTTTAATGAAATAAAAGAAAATAGAGGCTTTTGTATATTCTGATGAGTTTCAGGAATATTAGGTAATTTCTATAGAGGTTTTAATAAACAGTAAAACAAAGGGTACAGATACACTTTGTATAATGTATGCCAATGTATGTTATGGATTAGCATATCTGGAAAATGTTATTTCCCTCTCAGGTGCAGTTGAACTGTCCATCTGTTTAGTCTGAGTTCAGAAGGGCTGTAAAACTTGCTCATAACATAAACCAACCTGGTACCTGTGCCACCCTACAGAACCTGGGCAGCACTAATCCCCCAAAAGGTACCTGTCATGAAACCTTTCCAGAAACAGGAACTCAGGAGCAAGGAGCTAAGACCAGCCTTTGGGCTGTGAGGAAAGCCATGAATTAATAAAGATGAGGGAAGTTAATGAGAAACACTCAGCCCTCATGATTGGCTTACGAGATAAACTGAAACAATTGAAAGGGAAAGGTTACAAAGGACCACTACAAACACATGGAGTTGTGAATGTCAGTCAAACATCCGTAACTGACTTGTAAATTTTTTTTTTAGAAGATTGGGGAAAATTAAATACGTTTGTATTCCCCACTGAATTCTTAAACTAAAAAATAGCAAACTGCACACTTGCTTGGATGAATCTCAGCTCTTAAATTTCCTTTAGTGAAAAAGATATCTTTAGAGCCATATGTAAGAAAACAGATGAAAAATACATTTAGGGTGAAAATATGCATTGAAAATATGCAATTGAAAATTATTTTTTAAAAGGGCCATACTATATTTGCTATGCCTAAAATATTAAGCTTTCATTATTTGATCCCTGGAACTTTGCTGACTTCTGAACAAGAAACTATGTCATTGGAGCTAGACAGCATTTAGAATGCACCCTCTTTCTTAAGAAATTGTAGTAGTTTTCTGTGTCAAATGCACTCCTCCGTATTGGATGAAATTGAATTTTTTATGTAAAAGACATGCTTGAAGATTTTTCACTTTACAAAACATTATACTTGTCCAAATAATTTAAATACTGAAGCACAGTATTAGCTGTTTAAATCTGATCTGCCAGTAATTATCATCATTTATCCTTGGATGTAAAAACTGCTTACTACACATCACACTCGCAGTCTGATGAATCACTCTTTCAGAAGAGAAAAAAATGAAGAACAGTATGCCAGACTGTTATCTTAAAGGTTTAGGCTTTTATTTATGTTATTACTGGTGGACTGCAGAAAGCTCAGATAGTACCATTAAATTTGCTTCCTAACAGGCCTCAAATTCATCTATCAATAACGGCATTAAAATGCCATTGAAAACTATGAACAGCACAGTGTTATAAATGACCTTACTACCTATGGTGTAAGGAATTTCATTACCAGGCTTCTTGCTTAGAAAGATGAAATGCCCCAAATCAATGTCTTGTAGCACGTGCAGAAGCCAGTGTTGATAAATTATTCCTATGAATAAAACAAGCACTAGACATCATGAATCTGAAAGACTTTCAGAATGCTGCCTCAGCTTGCTCAGTGCACGTTTTTCTTGTCAATTCAGATGCCGCCATTTTGGAGGGAAATAGCCCAGGTGTGTTTAAGGCAGCCCACTCATATTTGACCAGCCAATAATGAGCTAAATCTGTTATTCTAAGAAAAAAAAAAAAAAGTGCCTTTGTATCTTGATGGACAACTCTCAAAAGGCTAAACAAAGTTTTATAATAGTATTTACAGGTCTCTAAAGAGGAACGAATGTACACTGACAACTTCACATCTTTTTGCTTTACTGGATTTACCACTATCACTTTGCAATATGGGAGTGTAAGATGGTAATAGGCCCAGACAATAAATTATCTTAGGCACCACAATATGAGTAAATATAAAGTTTAAATAAGTAATTATGAATAATAGCTAATCAGTAAGTATATGCTGTGCAAGCTCTTGTTAACAGTTCAACTTCAG
Organism: Daphoenositta chrysoptera; assembly: GCA_013397915.1. Classification (NCBI taxonomy): domain Eukaryota; kingdom Metazoa; phylum Chordata; class Aves; order Passeriformes; genus Daphoenositta; species Daphoenositta chrysoptera. The sequence goes on from VZRO01002605.1 coordinate 375,325, forward strand.
ATCTCCTCCTATTTTAAAAGCTTTCAAAAATAAAATCTGTTTAAAGATCTGGACAGTAATTGCTGATATGAGATTACATTGATTAGTGTGCAGAGCATGAGCACGTTTGCATAAAAATTGGCCTTCTAGGAAGGATGTAATGCATCTTGATTTGCCTTTTACAGCTACTCAATTTTTCCCAGTTATTTGGCAGGACAATTTCTGTAACATGGTATTCCTGCAAAGCCTCTCTTGGAACAGACTGCAAATAGCAGAAATGGGACACAAAAGCCAAGTTTGCCTGCCTCTCCAACTGATTACCTGATAGACTGCAATTATAGGAACATCTGTAAACTCATCTTTTACCACCTTGAACAAAGTCAGAGTACAGGTGAAATCCCTTCCTTCATTTACAGCTAAGTTAAACACACTTTAATCTGTCTCATGTGATGTGTCATAATTTTTAAATAACATTTTTCTTAAAAAGGAGGATGACTTTGAACCCAAAATGAAATGTTAATTTTCTGAGTTGCACAGTTTTCAAATTTGTTGTAGTGACTATGACTGACAACAGAAATACTGGTGATACAGCAGTAACAAGCATTATTTCCTTACTACTTATATGTTGTACCATTCTGTTTCAAGGAAAGGTGTATTTCGAAATGCTATTGTATCTGAATAAATTGATTTTCACTGTGTTCTCAGCAGATTAACAGTAAGTGGAAGCTATCCTTTTACAAAGCTTTATCACGTCTTTCAGAAAGTCCTTCTTCTTCAATCCATTCTGATACCAATTATTGGCCTTCTGATGGAAATGCATCTTACATACCTGCAGATAAATGTTTCCTGGCAATGCTTACACAGACAATTTTTTTCTAACTGAAAACTTTGTGCATGCTCTCTTTTAAAGGAGAAATTGTGTGTATGCAAGCCTCATATTGAGGAAAAATTTAAAAAAAGGAAAGTTCAGGTTCATAGGTGCAGACAAAGTTAAATAAATACCCTACACTTGCAAAATGGTAGAAATAGACTGGGACAATATGATATCAAAACTATTCTTACCATCAGTGACTTCTGGGGTGTTGGATGACTCTTCTGTATTGCCCATGGCAGAATTGCCTGCATCAGGCAGAGCAGTTTCAGCAGGCATCACACCCATCAGCAGCAGCTCTACACTCTGCTCCAGTCTCTGCCTGGCCTGACAGCGTATCACAACTACAGAAAACAAACACATCTTATTTTAACAAAGCAATCAAACGTAGGAGTTAAATGTGCTTAGAGAAAGACAGAACTCCAGTAGGGAGCAAGACAAATAAAAGCTTTTCTCAGCTCCAGCTTTCTATTGTTCTGTTGTGATGAAGTAGTAGAAAATATGGCTAAGCAAACAAAAATCTGTTCAGTTAGTTCCCAACAGCACTTGCAAATTTCTCTCTTATCTGTAATCATGAAATGTATCCTCATTTATGTTCAACTGCTAATAGGAATTATGGCATAGTTTGAAACATGTCTGTAAAAAAGGAAGACTGAAACAAAACCAAAAAAATGAAAGGATTTTAAGATTAAATGAAAGAATTGTTACACTTTGATTTCTTAGTTTAAGAATGCTGTTGTTCAAACTACAGCTTTAATAGAAATATGCCAGAAAAAAAAGCATTCTTCTATTTGAAGAATCATAGAACTTCTTTCAATTCACTAAGTGATTTTAATTTACTGCTTCCAAAATATGTCTTTTTCATTACAAAGTTGTTAGGTTTTAGCTTATACACTAGTTTTTATAACACTTATTTCAATAGTTATTTTTTCTGGTTCTTTCAGTATTTATTGGCACAGAAAAAGGAGAAAATTACATAAAAGCACTGAAAAAAATCTGTTTTCCCAAAGAAAAGACCTAGAACTTCTTAGAGTTCTGGGAACCAGCATGAAAAAGAACAGCCGATCACATACTTTTCAGTTTCAAGGTCTAAAAGTAACTTTCATCAGAGGTACACCTAATGTTTCTTTAAAAATTTACTCTGAACTTAACATCAGGAATTAATGATCAATAATTTGGAACCATATCTAAAGAGTAATCATATTAACTGTTTACAAAAAGAGCAATTAAATCCCTTTTCAGTATCATGATAACTTAGCTTCAGCTTTCAGTTCTGGAACTTGATTCACTAACATTACTCCTGAAAATAGCTAATTACACATGAAGTTCAGGTAATTTCCTTTCTCCCTTGGTCTTTCCCTGTTTAACAGGGTGTAAGCAATTTTTAGAGCTCTCTTAAAAGAGTTTACGTGAGGGAGAGTTACTGAAATAGTTAAAAACACATCTTTTTTTTCTAAATGTATGATCTTATATTTAAGAATAGATTAAATTCTCTGTATTCCACTAGCTTACCTAATGTTTCAGATTACTGTGTGCACATTGTGTCATTTTCTATTCCACAGCTCATCTTACTACCAGAATTAATTTTGTATTATTTTTTTCCTAAATGGCTAAGTAATATTTATAAATAAAAGTCAGATATATCTAAGATTTGACTGGAAAAGTCTCTGAGCAAGCTGCCCTTGAGCAGGTGCTTGAGCTAGATGGCCTCCAGTGGTCCCCTCTAATTTAAATTGCTGTATGCTTCTTTGACTCTACACTCTACAAGAATTAAAAGAATATCCTGGATGATCCTCCATTTGTAATCACTTTTATAAGATAGCCAAGTTATCATCTACTTAACATGTACTACATGGGTTATGACCACTGATCATTTTAATTGGTCTCATGAGATAGAAAGCCAAGTGACTTCTAGAAGTTTAAGTATATTAAGATGCAAATAAGAATGACATGAAGATGAACTCCCTAATATACTGGCAAAGCAGCTTTGGGTTTTAACATAGTAGCTTGTAGCCTCCAGACAATTTTAATAAATGTCTGCATTAAAAGAGATGACAATACTTTTTTGATCATTATTTTAAATATTTTTTTTTTAAAAAAGAGTAGATTTCTTGTTTTTACCTGCTTTGGATTCATACCTTACAATATAGAGTTTTTAAAGGCCCATTCATAACTGAAAACCATGGTTTTTCAGAATCAAGGTAGGAATGAAAAATTCCATAAACACACTTACAGACACATAATTCTGTTTTCTGGGACATTTTTGAAAGACCTACTACTTCCTTAGAAAAAAAAAAAATAGTAGCCCAACGTAACATGCTGATGCCCTAAGAACGATATGTATTCAAAATTAATGCAATGCTTTTTTATGTATTACAAACATTTATTGACTATAAACTAAGGGATAACAGTTATAAATATGCTACAATTTAGTTCTGCTGTTTTAAAAAAGCACTTAGGAATTTAAAATTACTGAAGAGTTGGTAGTATGTAAGTTTCTGATCATATACAGAAGTGATGTCACTTAAGCAATTCCTGAATGACGAATGCTAAACATTTTAATTCATAACTTATATAGAAACTACTAGGTCCTGCACCTGGGTCACAACAACCCCAAGCAATGCCTCAGGCTTGGCAACAATGGGTGAAAAGCTTCCTGGTGGAAAAGAACCTGGGGATGTTGGTGAAAAATAGCCTGAAAATGAGCCCAGGTGTGCCCAGGGGGGCAGGGAGGCCAATGGCCCCTGGACTGTATCAAAAATGAGGTGGCCAGCAGGAGCCGGGCAGTGACTGTCCCCTGTACTGGGCACTGCTGAGGCCACACCTCAAATCCTGTGTCCAGCTCTGGGCCCCTCAGTTCAGGAAGGGGCTGGAGTTTGAGGGGCTGGAGCACGTCCAGAGAAGGGAACAGAGATGAGGAAGGGTCTGGAGATTAAGTCTTATGAAGACTGATTGAGGGAGCTGGGGGTGTTTAGTCTGGAGAAAAGGAGGCTCAGGAGAGACCATCTCCATCTCTAGAACCACCTGGAAGGAGCGTGAAGCTGGGTGTGGGTCAATCTCTTCTCCCAAGCAACAAGTGACAGGACAAGAGGAAATGGCCTCAAGTTGTGCCAAGGGAGGTTTAGATCAGATATAGGGAAAAACTTCTTCATGGAAAGGGTGGCGCTTAGATGGAACAAGGTGCCCAGAACAGTGGGGGAATCATCATACCTAAAAGCGTTCAGAAATCACACAGATGTGGTGCTTAGAGACATGGCTTAGTGGTAACATGGAGGTGCTGTGTTAATGGTTGGACTCAAGGATCTTAGAGGTCTTTTCCAACCTTAATGATTCTGTGATTTCAATGAAAGCAAAAGCCCAATAAAAGAGAGATTTATCTTAAAGAGTGCCAGTGAATTACAGGACAGCTTTAAATAACACAACAAACATCCACATTAATATACATAGTTTTAATGCTAATGAGACTCATTAAAGCCATCATTTTGGGCAACAGTTGATTACATGATAATATTTTGTTTCTTTCCTTAAGGTATTAAAGTGCAAATTAAAGAGATGAAAGCTCTAATTGATACCACATCATTGGCATTTGTCTACAAGTAGAGTACTTAAGCAATATAAATTAATGACAGTGCAAATATATATTTCTATTTTTTTCCAGAAATTGTTCCTGTATTTTAAGATTTTTAATGTCGAAAGGTATTATATTAATTTATTCAGTCAACAAAAGGTAAGGTGAAAGGACAAGCTGGTATAAAATTGGTCCCACATCTACACATTGAGCTGTAGTTTCAGGGTTAGAGATTTAAAAAGCTGTTCACAACTTCCTGTTTCTTAGCTCTGGAATTATATCACACCTTAAAAATATAGATAGTCAAATATATAAGCATTTATTATCCCCAAATAAGCAAGAAACTTCCAAGAATATCACTCATCTTTTAATGCAAGTTTACTTCTCAGGAGCAAGGGGAAAACTTACTGCTATTCACACTACTTTATATTCTGGCTTTGATTAAGACATGCAATTCAAAGCTGAGAGAAGCAGCAAACATCTACTCCAATATTTTGCACCCTGAAGACTCTCCAGAAGGGTGTTCTGGGTGTGCAAGATGAAGTCTACCCCTGAGTCAGTCCTTTGTTCAGCTTACCTTCAGTTCTCGAACTCAGCATTCATTGGCAAACTGAAGGGCACAGGCCTTAAGATTTCCTACTGCCTCTGACTCCTTTTATCCACAATAAGAACAAAGTAATGATCCTGATTTGCTTTGGAAATAGGAAAAGATTTTATTTTTAATATGTGATTTTATCTTCTTTTAAGATGTAGCAAAGTGCTGCTGCAAATTCTTGTGATCAAGCAGGTGAGAATATAAATGATTATTTAATTTTCTTAAATATATTGTTCAAGCTATTTTCAACCATTATCTACCTGATTTTTGCTGTGGTCCTTCAGGTGTTCCATGAATCGGATAGATCCAGAGTATTCCCCGAGTTTCCCCGTTCTCTGCTACAGTAACATTTCTGGGAAAAATAAGGGTATCATTAAGATAGACTGCTGAAAATTCTGTTTCCAAAGTAATCTACACTTAAGAGTTTTTAGTAAGGTTAGACTCTATTCTATTGATGCTGTAAATGCTAACCATGTCTGAGAAAAATAGGAAATAAAATCCAACTAAATATATCAGCTATAAATTATATCAGCTATAAGTTAGATCCACTTAGTGTATTCAAATATTATAAATCTGAAAACATTTAGCCTGAGCTGCATTTTGTCAGTTTATGTTTGCACTGAGATAAAGTTTCTGCGGTTTATAAATTACATAAAAATATCAGGATGAGAATCATTATTATCCCAAATATATTGAATAAACAGAGAGCTTTCATTTGCTCAATATCCGTAACTGCACCAGCAGTCAGTACTTTACATTTTCTTTATTTAAAGTGAGAAGAGGTAGGTATTAAAACAGACAGAAATCTCACCCTGAATCTGCATGCTTTGCAGGGTACATTAAAAGCTTTTGATGGATACCCACTATCCTCAAAATCAGGCATTGGATTACCCTTGGGAGCTACCCACGAACAGCCAGTGGGATAAATGATGATAGAATTGAGTATCCTCAACTACTTTTTCCTTTCCTATTAGAATAAATTACCTGAATAAGTCTGTATCTGATTCAGCAGTAACCTCATAAGGCCAGTTTTCACCGTTTTCCCTCATTACATGAATTACCACCTGAATTTTATAAATTTTCATTTCAGCTGGCATGAATAACACGGGGATTTCCACTTTTTCTTTTGGAGCTAATCGGATTCCTGCAAGATGGAACAGATTGTTGTGGTATTTTGAAAGTTTTCAAAATTATTTCTATCATTTTACTCATATATTTCCCTTTTTCATTTTTAATCACTGTTTTAACTTTTTATCATAGTGTATGGTTTTCCCTGTAAAAGATTCCATTGTACCCTGCATTTGCTACAAAAAAAAACGAAACAAAACCACAGTTAAGTGAATGTCCCACATTTAATATTCACGGGTCATGTGTAAGATATGTATATCAATCCCATGATTTCCTAGGGCCTAAGTCATATTTTTTCAGCTGTGGATTACATCTGTGAGTAACACTGCATAAAAAAGATCAATCCAAAAACAAATGCTCACATTCAAGACAACTATGATACATTTACTACAGAATCTTCATTAATATTATACAAACCATGTCTTCTCTGTATGATTTTTCATCTGATTGATTTTGTTGTTTAAAAAAAAACCAAACTAAACTTATATTGTCTGTAATGCAAGTAGCCTGATATTTTGAATCTTTAAGGGCCTTTTTACAGTGACTTGACAGTCTCCCAAGTGTCAGAACATCTACCTCAACTATTTAATAAATAAAGTTATCGGAAGATTACACTGAGTAAAACAAGTAAATCAGTATTTTTACTTTAAAGCTCTGTGTTTGAAAAGAATTCTTGGACTTTGCAGGAAATTACACCTCAGGGTTAGGGTTTCAGCTTTAATTCTATCTGCAGAAAATCCTATTGGTTATGAGTAACTACTTCTACATTAGTCTTTGAATCAATTTTTGTGATAATATTTCACAGTTTCTACAATGAATACAAGCTGATGCGGGTCTGCGGGTATCACTGCCAGAGAATGACTGGATCTGCTGGAGTCTCCCTCCTGGGAATTGCTTCTGATGACCACAGGTGCCTTCATGTCAAAAAATGTCAGCAGGGAAACTTTACCTGGTGCTCCAAATGGCCACCTTCCCACAGCCTAAATTCCTTGAGGGTGAAGATCTCAGTGCTGAGAGCTGTAGCAGAGTGGCTGGTAGGAAAATTATAATGCAGTCTTGGGAAGGACAAAATGGAATAAAAGGTGGATGCACGGATGTTTGGGAATGAAGGTGGAAGTGTAGGGAGACTGAATAAAATGGTGTCAGACAGGAATATAGGAATGGCCAGAAAGAAAAAAAAATTCAAGTAAATCACATCAGGTAAGGAGAGAAGGGTTTCAAAAACAGCTCCCCAAAACACAGAACAGGAGTCAGAACTCCTCATCTACACCAATTCTCTACTAGCATTTAGGTATAAAGTCTACAGGTGTTAAGCTTTTCACTAGAAACACTCTTAAATTAAAACAAACTAACCAAATTCAGATTGGAAAATCAATCTTCAATTAGGAAAGTTGGGAATTTTAAAACCACACAACTCGGCAGGATTTCTACCTCTCCCAGTTAAAAAGGCCTCAGGACATCAAATATAGACCACTGCCTCACTTTATTATGAATGTGAAAAGGAGTAGGAAATCCTTACCTAAACATACCTGAATTTCTGTATGTAAGAGATTTATCATATACTATTTATGAAAATTAACCAACTGCTTTACACTTGTCATTGCTTAGTTCTTATGTATTTGTAGAAGTTCACCATGGCAAGAGCAATTTGCCTTTGACATAATTACTCGAAAAGTTTTATATCATGAAATAGCTTGAAAATATCCTCATTAAAAATCCACTAAAATTTTTATATCTAAATGAAAAAAAAACCCTATATTTTTTCTTTTTTTTTCTTTTTGATAAAGATTTAAGATTTTTCTTTAGATCTTTGAGGCATTATCAAACCCATACCCAAGTTTAAAAGATATACTATATATACACATATTGTTGGCAACCAGGTGGTTAAAGTGAAAATCTTTTAAAATTAGCAACTCATTTTTAAGCCAGTATCTGAAATAACTGAGATGATGGCAGACATAGTTGCAATACTCCTGAAGACATCTGAACTGGGATCCACCCCTCTGGATCAGAAGCCCACTACAGCACTGACACACTTCTCCCCCAGTGAGAGAAGAGTCAGCTCTCTGCTGGGATTTGCCCACTTTGGGCTTAGTCTGGTGTAGTTAAGAAAAAGGCCTATAATATCTTTAAAATAGAAATACTTCAGGATATTTGCAATTAGATTGCCTTGAATCCACACATACATGCATACCAAAATAATGTAAACACTTCGTAACACCATTACAGCACATCCTTAAGTCTCATTTGCAAAGCTTTTAACAGATGGCAAATTGAACAGACAGTAAACTTATAACTAGTTATATGCATTGCATATATATTTTGAACTGTAGCTTAATTATGCCTGTTACAGGACAGAGTCCCTTGGGTTTTTTATATAAATTTTAATACAGAATCCATATTATAGCATTCTGGGTCATTCTGGCAGAAAATTGGTTATTAAATATCAGGAAAAGACAATTTTTTCAATATTGCCATTGAAACAGATTGTATTCACATTTTAAATAAAAAAATCTTCCTAATAGAAGATGTTCATAATGATGGTAATTTTTATATCATCAGGCTTGCCTGCAGCTGTCAACTAACCAACTGGTCATTAGCTGCTAATACAGATTTATTTCATTATGATTTTTGCTATTTAATAAGATAGATAAAATAGGCCTAACTACAAAAATAATTTGCTTTTATTTTTTTCTTTCCCATTTAAAGAATTTGGGCTAGCACACAGAAAATAGCTCTGTGTACAGCTTTAATAAAAATCTGTGTTGCCAAGCAAGTTGCTCCTATTTGCCTGAGGACCTCAAGTACTCTGCCAGAGACACCAAAAACTAATACCAATAGCTGATCCCTTCTCTTCTGTAAGTATTTATACTGCAATGAGTTTCCAGAAATTCTTAGTAAGAAGTCCACAGCAAGTCCCTTTTCTGAACAGGGGTACATCACATTTGGTAAAAAGCTTTGGGCCAGATTTTGATAATACCTTGCTTCTTTTTCACTGGCCTAAGGCACATTAGGAAACAGTAGAAGAAAGCAGAGTAAACTCAGCTGACCATTTAAAGACTGAAGGCGTCTGATTCAAACCAAGGGCTGCAATTTGAGTCAGCTGCCTTACAAAGAAGTGTGTGGAGCTCTGCATCCTCCCTCATTTTGTTTTTAAGTAATCTTTTGTTAAGCCTTGCCTCAAGCCTCCCCAGAGGCTGCTGGAGAACACTGATTCTATAAAAGATTCCTCAGGCACTGAGCCTAGAACTCCGAACTGAATTAGATAATAAATCAAAATGAGGGCATTTCAAATTCCTGGCCTCAATTCTTTGGGACACTATACTGGTTGAGTTCTGTGTAATTTCTGTGTCAGCCCTAGAAAGCTGTAACACTGTGACAGCTAAAATTAAAGAAGCAATGGATGCCTATAGATGGGATGTTATTTGGAACAAATACAGATGGGCAAAGATGCATTTTTTGCCTCTACAGTAGAAAAATATTGAGAGCAAGCATACCAGGCAGTGCCATGGTGATAAGAATATGATGGCAAGGAACAAAATATTCTGCAATATGTCATCCTCCCACTGAACTTTCACCTAAAGCTATGTATTTTTCATATTAGTAGGGTGCTTTGAGAGTAGGTTTTCTAGACATTGAAGTGCATCTCCTTGATGCACTGCTCTTAATTTTGTAGCATCTGAGTGCCTCCCATTGATTTTACCCAGAAGAAGAGCACTCACTTCAGTCTCCTTTAATTGAAAAAAGAGGTGAGACAAAGCTCAAAATATCTTGTTGAAGTCTCAAGGAAAATCATTTAGGAGCGGGCACTTCTATTTGTTTGTTTGTTTTCTTGATAGTTTTTCCATTAAAATTACTATAGCATCATTTCGATTAAACCCACAGACAGCTCTGCTAAAATTAGCACTGGCCATGTAAATGTCAACCCAGTATAATTAGGTCTGTTTTCTCCTATTATCCTCAGAATCTGGAAAGGGCAACTTCCAAAATATTCATACACAGCAGCTGCTGCTGGGGAATTATTGCTAATTCCTTCTCAAGGAACTCATCCAGAAAAGGAGAATTGATATCAGATAGTAAAGAGTGAGATATTGCCAGCACACCAGTATCTGAAATGCATAAAAAAAGCCAAGCCTAGGTATTCTTAATTTATTTTCATCTGCTAAAAGAGATAAAATCCTGGGTCACATAAGAAAACTACGATCTTTTACAGCAGCTGTCCCAGAAGTATTTCACTGCTAAATCCCAAGAGATTAATAAAGAACAGACAACATTTATGCCTTGACTCTTATTAAGGATGGGTTTTTGTTTGCCTCTTGCTCTTTTTTTAATGCTTCCAATAAGGCTGCTTGAATTTTTTATTTCCTTTTATTAAAACATTATCACAATCCCTTGTTATGGATTCTAATTACAAAACTGTGAGAGTAGCAGCCTGTGATAGTTTTGCTGCATCAGTATTATAATTATTCAGTCTCAATGAGTAAAAGTAAATAAAATTTTCTAAATTGGTGGTCACCATAAAACAGCCAGCAGCATCCATCTGTGGAGATATTCAAAACTTGACTGGCCATGTTCCTGGGCAACCTGTATGTGACCCTGCTTGAGCCACCGAGGGATTGGATGCACACGATGATCTCAGGAGGTTCCTTACTGCATAAACAGTTCTGTAATTCTGCAAATGACATATCACTAGGCTTTGTCTTGTTTCTGTTTTTAAAAATTCATATAAAATACATCCTTGTTTGCAAAACCAGACACAGATACTTTTCTCAGTGAATTGCAGGTGGTATAAAAAACAGTGCACCCTTCAAAGGGAAAGCACGAAGGCAGAACAAGAGATCGCCCTGACATAACAATTAGATTTTGGGTACAGCTAAGGCAAAGAAGCAGGATACTCCTATCTTACCCGGGACAAATAAAATGGAACATAATGTACTGCAAGTTATTTCAAGATCTCTACGAAAAAAGTAAGTAAAAGAACTAATAAAAACAATCATACAAAATGCCAAAAATTAAATTAGTCTCACCCTACATTTTAATATTTACATCACCATTTTCCTTTCTTCAGTAAAGTTCATTTAGGCAGCGGGGATGCAAGAGAGGTTCCTTTCACAGATGGCCCACAATGATTGCATTTCTAGGGGACTCTGCTTCATGAATTATGAATACTTTCACCAAGAGGTAGAGTTGTGCTTTCCCTTTCCTCTGGCAGCTTCACGAAATTCCAGAAGACTTGAAGTAGGAAAGGACCTCTGACAGACAAATGGCCCAACACCCCTCTCCAAGCAGAGTCACCTACTTGGACCATGTCCAAAAAAGTTTTGGATATCTCCAAGGATGGAGACTCTGTAATTTTCCTGGGCAACCTGTTCCAGTGCTCAATCACCCTCACAGTAAAAAAGGCATTCCCTTTGCTCAGGTGACAATTTCCCTGTTGCCTGTCATTGGGCACCACTGAAAAGAGCCTTTTTCCATCCTTTTTGCGCCCTCCTTTCTGGTACTTAGAATAATAAAATCCCTTTGAGTTGATGAATTACTTAGCTGTAAAAGATAAGTCATGAATATGCAGCTCAGATGCTAATAAACAATTTCACAAATGACTGGCTAAAACTTTGTAAGTTGTTTTAAGAAAGAAATGGCACAAATAAAGGCTTCACAACATCACTACTATATGCACACAATAAAATGTATTAGAGCACGTTTATAAGATTTGTTCACCATGTTATGGATCTTGTGTTAATACAATTTTGCATACTTCTGGCAGAGACTTTCTGGATTATTTAATTAAGAGATTTCATTTAGAATAATTTCTTTCTTGTACAAAATAATGGATACAAGTTAAACATTTGCTATTTAGATTAAAATAAATGGATTGAGAACAGGGCTCAGTAATTAAATATGTTTTTTCATCTAATGCAATTTATTTTGTTTTTAAATGAAGCATGTCTAAAAGGCCAAGTATATGGTTTTCCTTCCATTTATAAAATTATCCTTCTCTAACTAATAGCTTACAGTGCAGTTTCAGTAAAAAAAAAAACAATTATTTTGACAGAAACACCTATTTTATTTATTTATTATTCTTGAAGTGCAGTAAAAACTTGCTTTCAATGGCTAAGTACAGTGAGGAAAAAATATTTCTAAGTACAGTTATTCACTTCTCTGGTGATAACCAAAACAAGCAAAATTATACTTATGATTTTTAACTCTGAAAAAACTTTAAAAAAATACATGTAACAGATCACAAAAATCACATTCTCTTACAGAGAATAAACAGAAAAGTTTTTTAACCCCCAATATAAAATTGTTACTTAATATATTTCACAACAAAGTCTCCATCACCTCCCTATCACATCTGATTATAAATTTTGATGCAATAATCTTCTGCAGTAATACACAAATCATGTAAAATCCTAAACTGATTTATCACAGATCATCCTTCTTATCTTTGAAACTCTGGTACCTGCAGCTTTGACTTTGGGTAGGTATTAAAGACCTAAAAAACAAACAAACAAAAAAAATGGACAGACATTCATATAGGTGCTAAATTCAATTATATTTTACATCTCTGCTGCTACCTTATGCATTTGTCTTGACACCATGGGGTATCTTTGAAATTTCCCTCAGAGGTGCTGGGGTGATGGGGTCAGGGTTCATTTTACAGAAATCCGGTTGGGCAGCACATCAGGAAAGACACAGACATATGAAGGATATGAGAACAGCAACGATGGCTGAACCAAGCAGTACAGAGCAAAATGAGGCAAATGTCAGGGAAGGAAAATCGTTGTAAAGACAGGGAATAGTTCAGCAACAGGGATGGAAAAATGAACAAACCAAGCACCGAGGAACCAGCAAAAGGGTAACAGGCATAGACAGTAACTTGCAAAATGAAGCCACAGCAGAGAGCGAGCAGAACGTGTGGAGGAGGCCAGACTATTACATTAGTCATTTGGCAGAGACAATGCCAAATAGGTAAGAGTAAGGAGTGAAGAATAATCAGGAATGAAAGTATTAAGTTTTCTTTTTATCCTATGGTCCAACAGTTGCTCTAAAACTTCATGGCCGTTTCTCTCGCTTTTTCTTTCAGAATCTACTTTTTTCCTCCAATAATCTACAGATTTTAGGTCTACCCCATCCTCCTTTGACCAGTTCATACATTTAAAAATTGTTTACTATCCTTATTTTCCTGATGACAGCTTTATGTTGATAAAATTCTGTAGATCATCCTGGCATCCAAAATCTAAAGGTCTGCAACATAGTAATGTCCTAGATCCAGAGTCACTGAAAGCAGGAGGCAAAATTCAGAGTTAAAGACGCAAAACCTCTTCAAAATCAGCATTGTAAAAGATGCAATACTACACCTCTTCTCTGAGTGATTCTATTTGTGACAGACTAACCAACAGAGAAGTAAAAACTCAGTTACTCAAATAGGTCAATTTTCCTTTCCTTAGCTAAATATTCATTTTGGTTCTGCACACTTTTAAGTGTACTTGACATTCTCAAGAGAGATTAATTGATAAGTAGTTATACAGAAGAAAGAGCAGAAACCCAGTGTGGATGCAGAGTGCTGAGCTGAGTGGAGGGATGGATGGCCGTATTTTTAAAAATAGGATCTTATATTCTCTACTTTCGAACAGAAAAACTACACCTTTCAACCTCTTTGCCCCTCTGCTATACTGAGTTAGTTATACAATGTGTGTGCAACAAAACACTCTGCCAGCACAACCTGCCTAAAATCTCCACAAAGTGGAAAATAACCACACAAGTATTTTGAAAATGCAAGAGCCACACAAGCAATGGTATGTGCTTCTTAAACACTGTGACTTTCAATTTAGTGCCCAGCCACAAAAAAGCCCACCAAACTTTGTCCTTTCTCTCTTAAGAACAGTTCATGTTACCCTAAGATAAAGTACTAGCTCGTAAATTAAGACTATGACAGCTTCCCTATTTCTTAATCTTTCTCTAGATTGAAACATACACAAAAGTGTCTGGAGTTCATGGCTGAAAGGAAACTGTAATTGCTTCAGTTCAGATGTAATTGAATTTCTGACATATGTCAAATATCTGATTACTTTTGACAGATGTATTTTTACTTTCATTTTAAACTTCATGGATATATGTATCTTTTAGTCTGATCTCTGAAAGCACAGTCAAGTCCTGAAGCTATGGCAGATTTTAATCAAAATCTGCAAAGTGTTGTGAAATCACTAATGATACCAGTGCTGTTACATCCCTCTACTTGTTACATACAACCAAAAATTGTACTGCTTGCTACAAGCCTCCAGAAGACATCTCACACTTCATACAGCACGCAGTAACTGGAAACAGAGTGACTGTGAGTCACACAGACACATATATATATATATATATGTATGTATATGTATATATATGTGTATATATGTGTGTGTGTGTGTGTGTGTATACATACATACACACACACACATATATATATATATTGAGTCATGCATTTTAATAATCCTGGTAAGTACACTCTTCATCATTTGAGGTTTACAGGTTTCCGTAGTAAAGAAGAATTATCTCTGCACTTCTGGGTTTTTTTGGTTTCTTAGTGCTCAAGAAAATAGATAAAGATGGTAAGGGAATGCCCCTTTAAAAGTAACGTTTTCCCATTAATTTGACTTGTGTCATAAAACAGTGCTTCTGTGAATGACAGAACCCACAATATGCTACATGTATTTTATAGCTATGAACAATAGTATGATTGTAAGTGGACTAACAGTAACTTTTTCTTAGCCTATCAAATTAGGAAAATATGTTTTCTTGGTCCACTTATGTATCCTTTTGACCTACTCTGTTTTGTGTGCAACATGCTAAAACCCACATGTGGCAATGCCAGCCTCAATGTTAAACCATGACACTTGCCAGCAGGTAATCTCCAGATTCCAAAATTCTGAAGAAATTAGTTACACTTATTATTCCACCTGAAAATAAAAGAAATCAGACTTAAGTGGGAATATATGGTCTAGCTCCTACCTACAAAGGAGAAGAGCAAATAAAATGCAAAAGAAAATTTTAGAATTCATTAAAAATCATTAGGCAGAGCCCCAGTTTTTAGAGCTACAGGTTCAGTCTCTAACTATTCTAAAATTTGTCCCCTTAAATGAAACTTTTCTCCGGTTCACAGCTTTTCAGATAGAGTTCTTTGTCTTTGTCCTTATAGGTAAAATCTTCAAAGGTCAGCCAGGATATTGCTGCAATGCAACTGAAGCATTTGGGGCTTAGCTAGGAGCTGATGTCTTCAGGGAATGTGGACTTAACACAGAACTAGTCTAAGACATTAACAACAACAGCAATAGACAACTTGATACTTAAACCACGCATGCTTTTCCTCCTAATACCAGCTATGAGTTCAAGATGTTTCCTGTGGTCTACGGCAGTAAAAAAGAAAAGATAAAAATCATGTGCTCTGAAAACAAGGTCGCAGGACTCAATTCATAAAAATTTATGTAGGAAAAGAAAATCCCTGAGAGCAGACAAAGACCTTTTTTTATTTTTTTTTTTTTTATATATATATTAGAGTGTCATTTTGATTACTTTCTTGGTCAGAAGAAAATCCAGTCAAACAATAGCCTGGATGTCACTGCTGTTGGATTTTATCCTATTTTTAGGAATGAGTACTGACTTGACTGCAGTGGCCTCATACAGAGGCCAGCAATCATATCTCTAGGATGACAATTTATAGAATACATCTTATGTTCTGACTGCTCTCATTGACATGCAAAACCTGCTCCAGAGTTTATCAAGACTATCACAGAACAATAATTTGTCCCTAGAGGAAGTACAGAAAAAAAACATCAGCAATATTCTCTAGCAAGAAACTCTGTTGAGCTGTCAAGAGCCTTTCTACTTCAGAGACATTTTTGATTTTTATGGACAAACTGGTAACTCACATTGACTTATTCTTTTTTTAACAAGTAATGATTTTTGACAGAATCCATTTTTTCAAACTCTGAAAATCCACATGTCTACACAATATCATCTTTTAGTGCCAGCGTGATCTCACATGCTGGTTATGTACATCCCTGCTACTCAATCATTACACCATGTTAGGACACACCAGTTTAGAAATATCCAGAAATATTTTAACCCTGCTACAAAGATCTGGGAGTTGTTGGATCAGTGAATGTGACACGTAGCTACTCACCCATCAGACTCAGGTATAGCTACAGTTCATATTTAAATTTCATTAAGACTTCATTCAAGTATCATAATACTTCATCCCTTGAATTTCTGTGGTTAATATGATAATCACTATAATTCTCCTGGTTCCCTGAGGGGTAGTTGAATTGTGGCATGAGTTTTCAGCCATAAGGACAATTAAGAGTTCATGGCTGGAGACTGTGTATTAACTCCTGTTGTGTGAACAAGGTTAAAATCACCCCCGTAGCTGTAATTTAGAGCAAACTATAATCAGTATTCCAAAAACACAATAAATATATGAGCTGGTGACCTCTGAAAGTCAGAGATTAATATAGGGGGATATGCTTGAGCACCTCAAGAAAAAGAAGAACAAAATGCTTAGAAGTAAACAGATAGGAAATGAACTAGATTAAAAAAAACAAATAAAATGAAGCTGAGTGGGAATTAAGATATTCTGGAAGGGATCAAGGACCCAAACGACAGTGTCAGGATGATTCTGAATCATACTGACACAGAAGACAGGCTTTGGATGACTCAATGGTAATTGGGAGCTGCAGAGCTTCTGAGCAGGGGCGGCTGCTGCAGATCCCATACCTCTGTGTGGGTCCACAAATGGAAATCATTCACAATCAGCCACGATTCAGGAGGCAAAATGACTATTTCATTTTCACATTAAATACAAAAAAAAAAAAAATCTAAAATTTAGCTTTTACTTATTTTTTCTGCATGAACTGTTTGAGTTCCCAGTAAGAGACCAGTTGTCTTTTGTTTCAGGAAGGAAAAAAACCGGTAATTTCTGACTCATTTCTAAAACTTAGTTAAAATATAGCAGTAGATAAAACTACAATGCCTTTCTGGAATAGAAAGAAGACATTTTATGTCGGTAACTATAACTTCCACTGACAATAACTTGTGGTGAGATAACTGGGAATGAAAATTTTCATGCAAGTAACTTAATCAATCAAGATAATCCATTTTAAATCTGTCAAAACAAGAAGCTGCCAGCCTTCAAATCTAAGACTTTTTTTCTCTCCATATGGTTTAGTCTCTAAAGCAGCTCAAGGCATAAGTGATTTGCAGTCAAACACTGAACAAACATAGGGACAAATGCATTTCCCAATAGCTGTTTGTCATAGGTGCCAACTGAAGAAAAGGCAGAGGAAAAAATTCCTGTGTGTAAAGATGACAAGGAACAGATCTTTACAAACTGTCATTTGGTATCACTCTAAAGAAAAATAAAATTAGAAGCTTATTTTCTGATGCACAGCAGCAAGGAGCTGGAGAAGAGTAGAAAAAATAGTTGAAAATATTAGTTCATTTTCCTACATTTTCCTACAATCTACAGTTTTTTCTGATTGAATATATTTGATCTCAAAATTTAATTTCATTTTTAGATATATTCTTTTTGTATATAGACTAATGAACAAAAACCTTAAAATGCTGATTCTTTAGAGGCTGCAATAGTAAAAAAAGAAACCTTGTACAGTTTGTATCTGTTGATGGTACTTGACTCCTTGACCCTGTTTTCATGCTGGTGCAGTAAAAGAGTAAGAAAAATAATATAATGGAAAACCTGAAAATGTTAATTCAGATACTTCAAAGTATTTTTTCCCATTTTGTGTTGTGCTAACAAAAGCAAGTTTAAAGCATATTTACTTATCCAGAACTCTGCAGAGATCTTTTTCTTTTCATTTTTTCACTGCTAAACATTTTGGTCATTATGATCACCTAACTTGACTTAAATACATAGGATTTCTAAGAACTCATTTGAAAAAATCAAGGTTCAGTCTCAATAACTCTTCTTGAACAAGAGAATTTAATTAGAAAAAACCACAGCCATTTGATTTAAAACTTGTCAGTGATAGTGAATCCTCCACGTTTCACTGATAATTGTTCTGAGAGTTAATTATGTTCATTGTTAAAAATACGTTTCACTTTTAATCTGTCTCCTGAATAACACTGACTTGTTTTCAGTCCCTGCTTTTTCCTGTGACAGTAAATCCTTCATCACCAACATTCTGGTTTTTAGAGAGGTAAAAAAATTGAATTGCCACCAAAATTCTCCTTGTTCAGCTAAGTAATTTGGGATCACTGAATCTCTCACTCTCATCTTGACTCATTTGAACATGCTTGTATTGGAAAGATGAACAACAACTGCAGAAGGCAACCCAGGCTAATCAACATTGTATACCAAATGGAGGGACTCTAGAAGTAAATAGGCTTCAAGAAGTCTGAAAAAACCTCTTGTATTTCTTCAATCAATGAGACTGGTACCAAAAAATAGATGTACCAGAAAGTAGGAAAAATAAGGCATTTCCACTTAATGCAGAGTTGGGAGAACTGGGTAAATTTGTAAATCAAAGAAAGAAAATCACATTAAAATAATTATTGATTTGGAAAAGGGATAAATCAGTAAGAAGAAAAGATTAATAGGATACAGCTTGTGATTTTACACCTGAAGGGATGTAAAGTAAGCTGGAAAGATAAGGATTGTCCAAAATTTCCTCAACAGCTACTGACAAGATATTACATCGTGTTGTGTCATGTGCTATTATGTGTGATAAAACTGATTTGCTTGTTTGTGCATGTAGAAAAGATGTTGTTCACCTAGGTCTGAATACCGGTTCTTTTCAGCAATCAAGTTCTTATTTTCCTATTTAATGGAAAAGAGAAAATTGTATACAATGGCTAGAAAAAAAGAAATTGGAACAGCCCCTAAGAGGACAGCATGCAATTCAGGTTGTGGCTTCTGCTGGCTGTATGTAGCAGAGGTAATAAAAAAGGTAACAAACCTCAGGGGTCAGCTGACATTACTGGCACGCATTGTGAAAAAGACAGGGCTACCTGTAATTAATAGATATCAATCTTTATGGGCATCTAACGTTTGTTTTATCTTAGTATCTTTCTGAAGGAGAAAGTTACTAAATTTATAAGGGAACTTCAGTGCTTGTGAAGTAATCTGATATAAGACAATTCAACATCAGAAACTGTTGCAATACTATAGTTTTCACCTCAGTGTACAAAACGTTCTTGTAACACAAGCAGGCAAACAAGGCAATCAAAAAACATGATTTGCATTCCTTATATTCATCTATTACAAAAAGCCTCTCATGTTAGCTAGATTGAATTTAACACTCTAAAGAGGCAGTTAATAGTTCCAATTTAGAGATAAAAGAAAGAGTTAGTAGTTCCAATTTAGACTTAAAAAAAAGAGTCACATCACAAAGTTTCACAGACTTCTTGATGGTTGCATGGGATAGTTTTCATTCCAAGCCTCTTTTTGGACTTTGTATGAAAATTGTTTTACCAATGCTTCACCAAATGATTATGAGAAAAGAGGATCTGCTTACCTTTCAAACCTCTGGGTTTTATTTTGAAACAACCATGGCTTTAGTAGGGAAAAACTTTATTACACCTATCCCACTGTTTCCCTGATTTAAAATTAATAAAATGCTAAATTCCTTCTCTCAAATAAGAGAAGATTTGTGACAATAAAACTATCAAGATGTGATGCGGAAAGTATTTAAGGTTCAGTGCATTTTCTTTACCCACCTATATTTCAAAGGTTTTAACTACTTTCGCAAACACAGGTTTTACATAATGTAGCACATTAACAGTAAAAAGAGTCAAATCCTTGAACATAAACTGCTGCATGGTAGAAAAAATGTCTTAGAAAGAGGAGTCTGAGAAAATAAAACATTCTTCCAATGCTCTCATGACCCTTTGAATGTGTTGTCATCTTAAAAGATGCCGTTACTGTGCAAAGAAATAAGCTTAATTTCCCTCCACACAGCAGAAGACAATACTAGACCAAGTGACTATGAGGGTAATAAAGCATCTTATGTACATTGTTAATATAAACTTTGATGTGCAAAGAAGAATTTTGTGCCACATGCTTCAGTGGCTGTGAAGTGTTGCTCCTTGTTATAGTAAAGGTCACGATTCAAACACTTTTCAGCTCTTTGCAGTCTAAGTCCTGGTTCTGCATTCCTCTAAGAACAAATAAATTATGTTGTGTATTTAACACCAAAATCCCCTCTGTTAACTTACATACTATGGCTTATGGGCATCACATTGAAATAAAGAATAACCATCACACTGAAATAAAGGCAAAGCCTGGGGTACAGTTACAGCACAAACTCCTCTTTCTCACACGGCCAACACAGCAGGAGTGCCCACATTCTCTTTTTCCTGTGTTGGTCTGGGGCCTGGCTGGATTTTTTGAGCTTGGTATCAGCGATGCATTCAAAGAAATAAATATTGCTTAAACCTAAATATTGTTCTAAGGTGCAAGATTGTACCTAATGCTGATGACTGAATGCATCAACCTGATCTTCAGGTAAACAGGAAGGATTTCACATAAATATTGTAAAAGCTGTAAGATCCTGTGTGCATCATAAAATGTAGAAGAGAAAGATAAATATATTTTTGCTGAGACTTACATGAAGAGAAAAGAGGTACTAGTGATACACATTCTTTTTGCAAATACACTCAGGCAGGTACAATCCCAATGGCTTTATCCAGTCAAAACAGGCCCTGCCTAATCATTCGGGCTTTGTGACAGAAAAGTAAATCAGGGAATCCAAATTCCCCCTGGTAACTGGAAGATATCAATTTTTCATGAGAACGTGAATAATTCATTATCTTTCCCATAAAAAAATATTCTGAATAATTTGTTAATCTTAGTAATACTATGACAAAATATCTAGGGAAGAATGAAAGCAGCAGAGTACGAAGGATATGATGTTCGTTTTAATTAAATTATTCCCCCCCTTCAGAGAACAGAAGACCCCATTTGGCAAGAACTGGAGCTACAGCATTATTGATGCTGGTTATATCTTATAGGCAAGGAGAAATACATAATTTTGAGGTGAACATATAGATTATTGACATACTATATTACTTATCAAACCAATTAGCCACACAAATAATCCCACCTCTATTCACACCACAGCAGTTAGAATACATGACTAAAATACACATTTACATTTCCTGTAATTACAGTGCAAGTGAGGCAGATGTTTAAATTTAAATTCTTTGCTATCTGGGGATTGTCTTACCTGCCTGAAATTCAAGAGATTCAAATATGCTCCTGAGCCAAGAGCTGAACAAACCAAACGCATCTTTCCCTATAATGAATACTCTGACTTTTGAATCCAACTGCTAGCAGCTATTATTTCAATTAAACACATACCCTACCACAAAGCCAAACATATTATTTAACTGTGATAAAATTTATTATGGGATGTCTACAAGAGAGGACACAGCCCCTCTTAAATGTTAAACCTCCTCATTCAGCAGGATCTTTTCTGTAAAAAATGTTGGATCCAGCTATCATGTACAGTGCTAAACTAAAGCTCAGACAACACAGACTTCACCAAGGAGAAAATGAACATCTGCAGGCCCAGCACACTCTGACAGTTTTCCTAAACAAGTCAAACAACTCGTCTGGACAACTTTATGACTAAAATGAAAAAAATAAAAAAATAAATTACAAAAAAAAAAACAACAAACCTTTTTTTCTTTCAATTTCTTGCTGACTGCAATTAAGATTGAGATTTCATGTAATTACAACTCAGAACATTTTCAGACAGCAAAAGGAATATATATCTATCGAAGAGTTGTAGGACTCTGAGTAGAGAAGGTAGATAAAAGAATTCATAGAGCTGTAAAAAATGTGTAGAAGCGGGTTAATTGTTTGGCAGGACAATTATGGAATTATTTGATAGTATAAATTTGACTTGTGTGATTGGGTTTTGCACAAATACAAGATAAAAAAAGAGACACTCTTGTGTAACAACCTGGGTCTGTGCTACTTTGCACTGAATTCCAAAAGAGACTCCAGGCACATTCTGCTGTTCACAGAGAGGACCAAGGGTTTGCAAGAAAGCCTTACCCTTATCTTCTAAATACCTGTGCCCAGTGACCCCTCACACTGCACTGGAGCCTGGATTCCTAAGAACATCTGATGCTACTTGGAATGAGGAACAAAAAGGTCAGAACAGGGACCATCATAGATATGTAAAAAGCTTAACATTTGGAAAAAAGACCTTTAATATCAAGCTGAAGTACACAATGTCCTGTAAGCCAAATTCTGATTAAGAAAAACCTGAATGGTTCACTGACTTTAAAGTGTGTGCCACTATATTGAGAATTCTGTTACCACTGTGGGTAAAAATTGTTGTTTAACTATTGAATGCATACTACATATAAATATATATGTATATATATAATTTTACTTTCTCTTAGCTTCTTTCTTATAATTGAGACCCATTTTCCATTGACTAAAAGAAAAAAAAATCAGTGAAAACATCTGACAAAAAAGTTCTAGAAAAAACTCAGTATATGAAAAAAAAAAACCCCACAAGTTCAACCGTGTAATTATCAAGCACTCTTAGGGCATAAAACTTCCAGGTTGAAAGATCAGTTTCAATAATGCCTTCTAGCATTTATGCTTTGAAATAAAATCTTTGCCCTGGACACTTACATAATAAGGTAAGTTTAAGTTGTCTTTCCCTCCTGGAAAGTATTATAATAATTAAAACAAACAAACAAAAAAGACAGCTCAAACCAACCAGCTCTTATTTCCCTCAAACTCTCAGCCCTACTTTTGAAAAGCTTGAAATTTTTTCATGATCTTCCATCTCCAAATGTTCTTACACAAAAGGTTCAATTTCTTTCCCACAAACACCCCACCTCCTCCTTTAAAAATGCTTTTTTCAAGAATTCCAAAATTGTTTTCAACCTCCATAGGAAAAAAAATGTCTCTGTAATTGTTCCAAATTTCCATACATTCTTTCTATTAACACCAATGCCAGTAGGATGGGGGGTGGGGTTTTGGTTGTTTCTGTCATTTTTAGTCTTCTATCCTCTCTCGGCAAGGTTAGATGTGCATCTCCAACCCACCTGCAATATTTCTCAGAACTCAACATCTGGATAGACAAGGAAATTCAACTTAGAAACACAAATGAATAAAAGCTACAGCAAAAGCAACAATGTTGGTTCTCAGTCACCAAATTAGCTAGTTTAGGGCACGAGGGAAACCTGATATTCCCTTTATGTTTGGGGTCCAGCATGGATGTGGAAGGGTCTTGCACAGATGAATTAATGGGAGACAGAGATGTCATTGTTCCAAGAGCAGAGGAGGACAGGGAAAACGGAAATGAAACAGACATCTAGAAAAGCAAGCCTCTTAATTTCTGCTCAAGAAGCAATTGCTCAAATACTGCTGGTAATTTCCCCACTGTGCATGTGCTGCTGGAAACAAAAGATTAGTGCAGATAATTTTTTATAGCCAATTTAGAGCTAGACATAGATTTACTGAGTAATTTACAGGAGGAAACAAATCTGTGTCTCTGGAGTTTTCACCGGATTTATTACCTAAACAGGTGGAGGCTAGAAGCAAGAATCAGGAAGAAGGGAGGAATTAAGCACTTCTGTCTTATTCAAGGGCACATCCTGACTCCATCTTGTCCATCCACAGCTGCTATCAAATAGATTAGCAGCAATATGCTATTCTAAGTCAAAATTAATCATCTTTTCATTTTCTAGTTCTATTGAAATTGAAGGAGATAAATTCTTATCAAATTATAAAACAGAGCAGATATTTTTAAATAGAGAAATAGGCCAAGATAATGTGAAATAACAGCCTCCTCTGATGCTGATTTGCATACTTTAAATGCTCTGAAGTACTGTTCTCTGGATGCTCAGTAACAAATCATGATATTCTGAAGGAAGCCTACTGTAGAGCCCAGCTAAAATCTGTGAGGCAATTATAGCCCAAAAATCTGTTTTTCATGATAAATCCACATGGGAAGTCTGATGTGGATCTTTGTGAGACTACTCAAAATCTGTATTTCTGATGTCTTCCCGTCTTTTATTTTGCATCCTGAATATCTTTTTTCTTCTCTCTTCTATTGCAACATCAGGAGAACTTGCTGAAATAAATATTTCCTTACACAGTCAAGGGAATGTACTGTTCTACTGCAACTCACAGGATTGTCTTAAGAGAACAGTAAATGAGAGTTTTTGCAAATTGTTACAGTACTGCCTTTCGTTTACTTAACTTCAAGTTATTTCACTTGAATGGATTCCTGGCAAACACATATAAAGATATCTACAGCATATAATCTGTGAAAGAAGCAAAATTCAAAGGTAAAAAGAAGGCATATAACAGGACAAATAAACATATATAAAATATCTATGGCCTGAAGAGATTGCAGAGAAGTACAAAGAAAAATCTTTAAGCTTTATCCTTCTTTATGTTAGAAGACATGAGCGCCTTAAAACATGACACAAAAACTTCCCCACTGATTTTCCCTACCTGAGGAAAGCCTCAGGTGTGCTGTGGCTTAAGAGAGCTCTCCAAGGTTTTCCATGCTGACAGCAGAGACAACCAGCACTCAGGAATGGCACCAGCTTGAACTCATTGATTTTGTCAGCAGATGTCTCTGGAGATAACTATGGCTTAGACCACATCATTTGTGCTGTCACGTCCCAGGATTGAGTACTGATACCCTCTCCAAAAAGCCTGCTTCTCTGTCAGCTCTAACATGAGGACACTGCTCTTTCAGAATGGTTTCACAGGGGAGAGGCAAGCCAGGGTGATTCAGCAATCAGGAAAATGCCAGGTGCATGGATTAGGCAGGGATCCCACACCTTCCTTTCTGCTGGAAATTTCACAAAGCAAATCTACATCTGTACAAGCTTCCAGGTACCATGACAGCACATCAGAGAATACTGAACAAGGGAAAATGCCAGCTGGAGGTTTAAACAAGGAACAGTCAGACAGACAGATACCCAAATAGGGCCAGGAAGGGAAGTCATTGTGTCTTGCATAGACTAGGTTCAAGAAGTCTATTTTGTGAGGAGCATAAAGAGCAATTTCTGCAAAAGCACGTGTAATTTTTCCAGTAGCAATTCAGCTGCCTGTGATGCAGAGTCTAACTGGGTACAGAAGAGCACCACAAGTTTGGATTGGTTCCACTGAGAAATGTGATAAGGTGTGAGAAAATACCTAAGAAAATTAAAACATAGAATGGTAGTAACAGCTCAAGGACTCAGTAAAAAAGCTCTGAAGTGAAAATCTATAAAAAATCTATGGAAAGCAAACAAAGAATCAGAAGGTGGCAACCCAGCAATATCATGGATGAACCCATTCCAAGAGAAAGGCTGACCTGTCCTCAAATGACTAATGATGACCTGAGCAGCAAAGATACATCCCATGCCTATTGGGAACACTGATCATGGTAATAACTAACCTAGCAGTGTGTTAGTCCTGGTTATCTACTGCATGTATCAGACCAGAAAACAAATCTGTGTATTCTGAAATTGCACAAATCCTGCTTGAAAAGTCTGTCTGTACACAGCAAAAGGTGCCCACACCAAAAGTGATCCTATGAGGAAGGAATCTCACACACTAAGGTGAAGGACAGGTAGATTTCTCACTCAGAGGACAAATCCAGTGAAGATGGTATTAAAATATTCTCATGAAGGTCCTGGCTGAATGACCATGAACTCCATGGGACCTTCAACAGCCAGGGACAATCACCAGTCTACAGGAGGATATGGCCTGTCAGTAAACCTTTCTCTGACAGAATGGTGCTGAGGACACATGGACCATAAATGTTCCTACTGGGTAACCAACAGCCAGTTGGATGCAGTTGCCAATCTAAATGCAGTGTCCAATCGGCCAGCCTCTGTTCTATATTCACAGTAACATAACAGAACTGAAGTTAAGCCTCACTTTGGGCTATGAATTGATCCTGGAGTTAATCCTGGACCCTCTCACAAAGCCAGCCCTAACAGCACCTCAGGAGCAGGGACAGAAGAAGTAGTCAGGTATAAAAACATTGAGATGTTCAAGGCAACCTGATCTAGCAAACTGTGCCTCTTCCCAGAAACAAGAGAGAGTAGAGCAGGAAAAGTCAAGCTGCAGTCCTGAGAGCTCAGTGTACCCTCAGCTCGAGGAACTGATGGTTGGAACAAGCCACTGATGGTTGACTTCAGCAGAACCTCTGATGGAAGTTATTAAGTGCAAAACTATTTCTGGTTGTCGTGAGTGAAAAAACCCTGGTCATAAAATGCAGTTAAAACACATAACACGAAAAAAAACTTAGTGTTTCACAACATGTTTTCAAAATATTCTGCTAGAATGGAGAAATATTTCTCACAGCTTTTTTTGTTTGTTTGTTTGTTTGTTTTTGTTTTTGTTTTTTTTTTTCCTTTTTTCTGGCTCTTCCAGTCATTTTGAGATAATGGAAGCATTATAAAAGAAACAGAGACAGAGGAAATAAGAACAACCAGGGCAATCATGTTAGTTTTGTTGTTTTTTCAGTCTTTGAAAGCAATAATAAGAAAAAACAGACTGTGCATGCAAAATCATGGAAAGAAAAAAGCAGATGCAAATAAGTATACAATCCAAGAAGCAAATTTTGAAATCTAATATTTTAGGGAAATGGCCTGAGGACCTGAACAAAATTTATGCCATTTCTTAGGTGAAATTAGTTTAAAAGCCAAATTATCTGTAATCACAGTGGACTTTACATGACATAAAAAGTATGCTAAAATGCTTTCTGAAAGAATGTTGAATAAAAAATGAAACTGTAATAGTCTCATGCTTCCAAAGAGCAGACACAGAATTTTAGTATCTCAAATCTGATTGACATCAACTGGCTTTACACTGCAGGCAGCTTTTTGGAAAACGTCTCACTAACATGAAATACATTTATCAAATATATTTCATCTTTCCTTCCTAAGTGCTTGGCAAAGTTAAAAAAGTACATATATTTTATATGAAAAGGATTTAGAAGGAAAAATTAAAGAGTTAATAATAGAGTTTTGCACGGGAAAAGAGATAAACATGATACAGGTGACATGGCAGCTTAAAACATAGAAGTTTCAAAATACAAAACTTGTGCTGAAATATGGAGAGAAGTATCTAAAAAGCAGGTTCAGCCAACTGCCCTGTTTACTGTTCTTGTTTGATGCTGCACCACGTGGTTACAACAGAGAGGCTTATTGATCACCCAGAACAGCAGCTAAGCCATAAAATGCAGTGATTGGAAGTTGAATGCAAAATGAGATCAAACTTTCACTATGAGGACTGGGTGAAGTAACATAGTTTGTGTTACTGGGAAGCCAGGGCAGGGAAAAAGGATACTCTGCTCTGACTACCAAGTTCACAGCATGGCTAGTATTTTGGATTTCTTGTGAAAGGATGATGAAAAAATGACTCCTAGATTCTTAGAATATCTCACTATTTCTGAATTTCTCCCCTCAGTATTTAGAGTGAGTGAGGAAAAAACAAGTAATTAAATAGCAGCAAGCACAGTTTTTCCATAAGCATGAATGTTGCTCATAAAATGATGTAGCAATTATATTCCAGTAAGTCTATCAAGAGTAATATTTAGTTCCAACACGTTTTCGAAGTATTGTTTCTTTTTTATAGGGAATAATGGTGAGCAGTAACACCTGCATCTAATCTGATCTTCATCTACTGATCACATTATTAAGATATTTCAGACATAAAAGATGAGGAAAAAGTACAACTTTTAAAGATTGCTTAACTGCTCTAATATTTCTGTGAAGTGATTGCACTTTCAGTTTTACTGTGTACACGAATTAGATTGCTTTGGATGGACAGTTCCTCACTGCTTCTGTGGAAGAAAAAAATATATAAGGTCATGGCAAATGTTACAGCCTTTATATATGTCTGTGTAAAATGTTCTGGTTTTGTAAAATCTGCTCGTTTTGGCTGGGTTAGGGTTAATTTTGTTGCCAGTGGCTGGTATGGGGCAGTGTTTTGGGTTTGTGCTGAACACAGTGATGATAATGTAGGGATGTTTTTGTTATTGCTGAGCAGGGCTTACACAGATCCAAGGCCTTTCCTGCTTTTCCTACAGCCACACTGGTGAGGAGACTGGTGTGCTGGGAGGAGACACAGCCAGGACAGGAGACCCAGACTGACCACAGGGATATTCCAGACTGTATGACATCCTGGATCAGTGTATAAAGTTGGGGGAGGAAGGAGGGGTTTGGAGTGATGGTGTTTGTCTGCCCAAGTCACCAATATGTGGGATGGGGCTCTGCTCTCCTGGAGATGGCCAAACACCTGCCCAGCCATGGGAAGCAGTGATTGAATTCCTTGTTTTGCTTTGCTTGTGTGCATGGCTTTTGCTTTTCCTATTAAACTGTCTTTATATCAACTCATGAGTTTTCCACCTTTTACACTTCCAATTCTCTCACTGATCCTGCTGCTGGGGTGGTGAGTGAGTGGCTGCCTGGGGTGAAACCATGAGAAATGCATATATAGAAAATGACATGACATCCAGATCAATTCTTACACCTCCTCTTCTTCTAAATCCTTCTTTCTGTATAATCTAGAAATGTTTTGGGGCATAGTGAGCTCCCAGAAGAGAAAACAAAAATAGCTCCCTGCTGGGAACAGTAAAGTCTGCAATATCCTTTACAAAATAAAGGTCTGTCAAGTACATCTACAAGAAAATCATAGCATATGGAAAAAAGTTTTAAATGAAATTGTAAACAAGTGATATTCATGTCGTATTTCTAAACCAGGTCTTAATGTGAGATAGACACTTATTTCTTCATGGAAAATGGTATGGCTTATTTTGATATCGATATTAACATGAAACAGATGCTCACACATTTGTGGGAGTATGAGTAAAGAAAATTAATGTCTTTGGTAAATAATTGAAGATATGAAAAATTTAACTGTGTGTTCTGAAATTACAAAGCATATCTGAGAAGTAATCCATAGAAATAATTAGGAAAAATATTTAAAATAAGTTCAGAAATCTACTTATCTCCTATACGTCGGCAATGAATTATTTGAAATTATTAAAATATGAAATTTCAGTGATAATCCAAGCCTTATCATAATACCAGATAAATCAAATAAATCAATTGTTATCATATAAAAATCATAAATAAATTTTGGTAAAGTTGCAGCACTAAAGGCAATTCATTCCTTTCACATCCCATCTTAGATCAGATATGACCAGCACAGACATCTAAAATTTAATTCAGGAAATTAAACCAAGTAGTTTAATTCTTTCCAGATAGTTCAGTCCTATCGTTTCTGGGAAAATTTTCATAGGAAAATAGAGAAAACAGTACTTTCTAACTAAAAAACTATCTTAAAAAACCCAGACAAACAACAAATAAACGAAATCAAAAAATAAACCATCACCCTCCAACAAAACAAAAATGAGTTTAGATAACTGACAAGGCTGAAGAGAAACATAAGTGTATCTAGAATGAAATAACTGTGAAAAAAATTTTCATTTTTGTTTTCTGTTAATTTGGTAAAAAGTAAAAGTAGTTACAAATGTCTAATTCATTGATTTTTGGAATTTCTTTCATCTTCTTTTTCTTCTTAACCAATCCTTGAAACCACAAAAAATTTATTTTAAAATAAGAATTTTCTTAGCAATTATATGTTTTTTGACTCTGGTACTTCATGTTTTAGGAAACTGTGACTTATTGCAGGTTAAGTTGATAAAATAGGTAACATTAATAGTTTAAATATACTTTAAGAGTTAAGAAGTTACATACCTTGTGGTTGTTTAAACAGAAGCTGAAAAACAGATTCCTTAGTGGTGGACTGGGACAGCTCAGATGCACTCAGATGCTGACTCAATGACCCCTCATCTAAAAAAAAAAAGAAAATAAAAAAATTATTTGTGGAAACTCATTTAGAATTCAAACTTGATGGAACCATTTCCCTAATAAAACAGCTTCACAGACAGAGTTTCAAAAAATACATTCTTGAATGGGAGCACATGGCCCTTTCTTCGCCTCTCTGATTAAAGGTTCTCTCAGTATTTTCCTCATTGTGAAAAAGTATAGATAAAATATGGGTATCTTTTAAATAGAATTAAAACGAGATAACACCATATCAAGAAAAACCAAAGTTTAAAATGTTTTCAGTTAAATAACATCTAGAGATTACAAAAAAAACTGTTTCCTAAATTAAAAAATCAAGTAGCAGTGAAAGCCGATGGTGACGTGAAATGTAAGATACTCAGGTTCAGGACCAGCAGTACTGACAGAGCTGCAGACAAGAATTGCTTTCTTGTTGGCAAGTTATGGGATCAGCCAACAGATCACTTCATGAAGACAGGATTTAGACATGATTTACATTGTTTCACTGATTACTGTCAATGCTGTGAATAAATGAAAAATGAGATAGGAAAATCTGTTTTTAAGTCCAGTTTTATACACACGTCTTGGAACTGTGCAAGAAGCCAAAGGAAATTCCTCGAAGGAAATATGTCTAGAAGCTAACTCCAAGAACCTGGGACCAATAGACATTATATCTGTTTAATATGTCATATTAAAGTGTGGTAACACTGAATGATGAACTGCTGACAGGAAGATAGGATACACAGGACTCATCTAACCCCCAGGGAAGACTGCCATTTGGGGTTATGGAACTAAGTTAAGATAGCTTTAAGAAACGGAATAATGATCAAAGATTTTCAGGAAGGCAAAGAACAGCTCTCTTGGCACTATCAAACTTCTTGCTTCTTGTAAGAAGAGAAACAGCCTCAAATTATTTCACCTCAAGAACAAAGTTTTGGGTTTCAGAAGCCAGCTTAGAGGTTCAAAATAAAATTTGCAACTACAAGGAAATACAAAAAGAAGTTAAGAGCCCTTTCCAATAATTAAAATATGTGTGCATAAGAAAAGCCAACACACTCATTTTAATATATCAATAAAACAACTGTATCATCTTCTTTCTTGACCTGAGAGACTGCAGTGGCAAAAACAAGGCTATAGTGAAATCTTCCTCTATAATGCTAATTATTCTGAAGGAATTATTCTCTATGTTTTTTTTTCCAGGATGCTAATAAGCTGAATACTGTAAATTTCCCTTACTAGATGAGTTTTCCAAACTTTAAAAGATATGGTATTTATTTTTAGCTTATATTATTCTACACATTCAGCTAAAAAGTAATTCACACAACTCTTTAACTAATCTCCAGAGACTGTTTTTTATCTAAAAAATAGTTTCACTGTATGAAATCAAAGGCACTAGGTTATGCTTCATGATGCTTCAAAATTGCATTTATCAATTCAGTGGTGCATTTATATATTGCACATTATTTTTTCAATTGGTAGCTAAAATAATTATTTGAATTGTGTCAGAATCAGCAAAAAGTGATGTTGGTACTTTTATTCTAAATTGATTAGAAGACTTAAAAGTAGTGTTTCTTCACATCTTTACTGTTTCATTCTTACACTGACACATATAGACATGCAATAATACTTAGTCCAGTATATTTTGCCTGAAAGAAAAATTACCAAGTAGCAGACTTGTCTTTGAGTACATAAAGTTTTCTTTGTTTTAATCACAACAAGATACTTGATTTATGCATTCAAACTGTATTTAGAGTTGTTCATTGTATAATTTTATTTGTGTAGGAATACTTACTGGAATTTTTATTTCCTTCTTTCCAGAGGAAGAGAAATCTAGTCTTATAAGCAATATCATGGATGGACAAGTTCAGTTTAGCATTCCTAGCCCTTACATATCCTGAGAAATAATTTGTCAGGCTTATTGCTGGTGGTATTCGAGGCCAGAAAGAGGGTGGAATGGGGAATTCAACAGAAGGCAGCAACTCAGAAGTCAGAGTGACATGCCTGACTGATCTTGATTTTTAGAAATTGTGTTTTAGACCATGCGCTCCTTCTTAAGAGAAAATAGGGCATCTCGAATAAAGTGTACAAGCAATA
Organism: Daphoenositta chrysoptera; assembly: GCA_013397915.1. Lineage (NCBI taxonomy): Eukaryota > Metazoa > Chordata > Aves > Passeriformes > Daphoenositta > Daphoenositta chrysoptera. Next base: position 407,383 of record VZRO01002605.1, read on the forward strand.
AACATCAACATTTATGTATTTACTTGATACTTTAAAGAAAATTACTCAAGTTTTCTGTATCTTGTTTTTAAGTAACATTCCATAGGCAGTTTTTGCCCTAGATAGATATGAAATTATGTTTAGGACTGCAGAGTCCAGGAATTAAAATAGACATTGATTGGGAAATGTCCTATCTGTACCATTTCTGAAGCTTTCATTTGCATTTCTGAAGCTTTGTCAAACCCAAGAGCATTACTCCTCAGAAATGTTTCTTTATGTGAATTTTGACTGCTGTCGTAGCACAAAAAGCCCTCTATTTGGGATAATTATAGAGCAAGTAAAACTACTATTACCACCCTAAACCTCTTCAAACTAGGTATTTTCTTACTGAATTTAATATCAGTAAGTTTTCTTCCCAAGATTTAGACACTTGTATGCTTAAACCTGCAGCTCTTATTCCTATAGGCATTCATAGCTACATTAAGAATAGTCATGTGAGCAATGTTTATTTGACAGCAGGTGATTCTCCCCAACAGGAGCCAATGACCAGAACTACAGAGTGTGCAATCTCTTGCCACAGATGGTTTAGGAACCATTTGTAGTAGTTCAGCTGTTTCAGGTTGAATGATATTGCTCTTCTGTAAATAACACTGTACAGTATTTCTACTAAGAGTTTTTGGAAGCAAAAAAATGATATAAATAATTGAAACTACTAACATCTCCAGTGTAAACCAGAGCCCTATGTACAGGTCACAAATTTTATGTACAGGTCACCAAGTGCAGCTGAATTAGAAAATTAACATTACAATTAATCTGGTTAACAAATTCAAGATAGATTTTAAAGGACAGGTATGATTTTCCTTCCATAAAGACTACAGTATAAAATGTATTTTTTCAAAGAAAACCTTTTGTAATTCCACAGATTGCAGAAACATTAGATCATCATCACGTCAGGTCTACTGATGGGTAAAGAAAAATGAAGACTGAAAACTTCTGATGCATAAAAACAAACATCAGTCCTTCACTGCCTAAGCCAGATGCTTCTGTCTCTGTCACTATTCCTGAACAACTCCCTGGCACAAGTTAATGCTCTATTGCTAGAAAGATGACTGTTTTGACTAAAACAATTAAACAATGCAGTTTCTCCTGTTTCTAAGAATTTCATAATCTACTAGGCTTTAGTTACAATATTTAAGCTCTATAAGTAATTTCTGATGAAGTTGCACCACAGATAAGTTTGATTATTCCTCTCCGTTATTTGGTGAACAGCACACTGGATTAGCGTTCTTACAAAGAATACCTCATAGTATTGGAATACTAAATTGTGCTGTCTGGCACTAGATTTATTCTCAATAAGACAAGCAGTTTGCATCTCTTAATTGTTCTTCTTGTTGTACAAATCAGAATCCCAGCTTGCACTTTCTACTAGAATAAAGCATGCTGCATTCATAGGATGCAATAGGAATCTTTATACCACAGATGTAATACACACCTACACTTCAAAAGTTTATATAATCCTGGTCAAATAGGGTGGGTTGCACAGCTAGTAATTCACAGCACTTCTTACTCACACTATCTGGCCTAAGATAAGCACACAGGGTAAATGAAGTGAGGGGAAAATACAAATAAAATAACATTTTAGCATGAAAATTGCATTACTAATAATGTAAAAGTTCACTCTGTCTTCAGCTGTTCCAGGAATGATGAGTTGATGAACAAAGCAATTCAAAACTGAGGTACACCAACAATTTATCAAAGTACCTCCAGACTGAAGCTCTACCATTCATCATGTCAGTCCCTTTTCCTAATTTACATTGCAATCTCTGTCATTGTCCATGTCCTTAAAAAAGGTCTTGAATAATATGGGCCCCAACGCTGACCCCTGGGGTGCAACAAACATTCCCAGCCAGCAGCTGAATGTCAAGATGTTGATCACTATCATTTGAGACCAATAGTTCAGCCAAGTTTCCAATCCACTCAGCCGCCTGTTCATCAAGCCTAGACTTCCTTAGCTTCCAAACAAGAATGTTACAGGATACACTGACAAAGTCTTACTAAATCATAGTATATTACATTCACTGCTCCTCCTTTATTTGCATAATCACTCATTTCCATATAGAAGGCAATCACATTCGTCAATCATGATTTGCACTCAAGTAATCCATTTGACTACTCCTGATTACCTTCCTGACCTTCATGGGTTTGGACAGGGGCTGTAAGAGAATGTTCAAATCATGGGCTACACACACGGCAAAAGGAAGTGTCCAATGACCCCACCAGGGGTTCAGGTGAGGCTGATCATCCTACGGATCCTTCAGTCTTCCTGCTATCACTTTTCAAAGGAGAAAACAACAAACCTTTTCCCAGTCAACAGAAACATCTCCTGATCAGCATGAATTTTCGCAGAAGACAACAGTCTCACAATCATTTCGGCCAAATGTTTCATTACCTTGTGGATTTTATCTGGATTTGTGGATCTGAACACATCCAGATGCTCTAAGTCCACAGCCTCTCGCTCCCCCACAGGCTGCCCATTTCCCTCTCCAGCCAGGAACTTCACCTACCACAGCACACATCTAACTGGTGAGGATCTTGCTATTCATACTGCAGTGCCAGTGAGAAACCTCAGGAATTCCTGACTGCCTCAGACCAGAGTTGCAGCTGCCACCTGGATTACAGAAATAATGACTGAACAATCAGAACGATTGCCCAAGAGCAGCTCCTGTGGTGTGCAGTCAACATTTACGCTTCCTTTTCTACTATGAGCAGCATTTTGGAGCCTTGTGTACAAGCACTGAATGCCACCTCCTGCATCAACTGCCCTGTCCCCATGTGCAGAGGCAGTCTGCAGTGCTCCTTGTCACTTAAGGACATCCAGATGCCAGATAAGTAGGAAGCTGGACAAGACTCTGTTCCTCTCCATGCCAGGATCCCCTCTCTGCCAGGTACCCGGCTCAGCAGGTGAACTCTGACTGTTCCCAAGATCCTGGCCATGATTCACTCAGCCTGTAAGCAGTGAATTCTCTGCATGCTGTTGCTTCCTTCGACATTTGCCAGAAGAGAACATCAAGTGAAATTCAGAAGTGGTCTGATCATTTATGAATGGAACTCTGTTTTGTGACAGTCATGAATGAAAATACTTCAGCAGTTAAAAACAGGAAACTGCACTGAAGTCTGTCCAAAAAAAATCTGGTCAGCAGAAGTTCAGAGTGTTTAGTCAGAGACCAAGATGTTTTTGACCAGGCACCTTTTAGGTAAACATATTTTCAAAATCACCCTATATGAACTCTGTATGTGGACAAAGCTGTATTTCTTAATTTCTAATTCATATTCAGAAGGTAGGATTAAAACACTTGAGTTTAATGCAACAAATAAACACCAATCTACAGTTTTTAAAAGTCACATTTCTTCAATTCTTCTATGTGCCACAAACCCCAAATCATAGCATGAGTGTGTAAACATGGGTTAAAACTTACCTTTGAACAGGTTTGATTTGCTGTTATCTTATGGTTTTGGTTTTTGCTATTTCTCTTATGTTTATTTATTTATGAAGATAAAACTGGGAAGTTTATCTTCAATTTTTGTTATTTGTAGATGCCAGGACATGCTTTGGCACCAGTTTTCTGGTGCTATCTACATGTTAGGTTTGAGTAGATGGAGATTCAGAGAACCTTTTAAAGCATTCTGATGCACTCAAAGTGAAATTTCCTCTTTGACTGAGTAAATTTTAGTCATCAAAGAGAATTTGAGATTTAGAACCTGAGTTCTTAATTTGTGAAATCCCAGTATGGACAGTTACTTGTCAATCTCTGATAATTCTGGATCTCATACTTTACAGCATGTTTGAAAATATTGATGAAACACACTTGTTTCGAAGGTCAGCAGAAAAAACAAAAAAATCCCCCCAAAAAAAACTTCACTAAAAATGTTTTGCTCTTGCTCTCTTACTAACTCCTTTAGTTATCCAGAATCTGACCAATAAGATAAAATATTTGAAGGTAACTGAGGAACAAAAGCAAAACAAAGCATTAGCTGTTTCATTCAGACATACAGCTACCAGAACACATCTCAGGAGTCTCCTGTTGCCAAAATGCTACAGTGCAGTCCACAGCCAGCCAGCAGCTGCACATCCACATGAGGCTGCATGACCTAAGGAGTCTACTGTGAACACCTGCTACAGGTTTGTGATCTTTTCTATCCCCCACAGCACACTCTACAGAGTTGTCAGGGTGGATGTGGATACTACACCACAACTCTATTGCCAGAAAATGGAATGAGGCAAATTTAATCACATCCCTTTCACACTTTTAATGCAACCCAAAGAGCTTAAGTTCCTTCCCCCATCCCATTAAAAAAACAAAAAATCCAATCCCCTGTACCTGTCAGCATGATATCTATCAGCACATTTTCAGCAGTTGGATTTTCGAAGGATACTGTGGCAGAAGAGTACTCGCCAATGCAGGCACTCATGGTGGTTGTTTCCATCTGCTGAGGAGGATGACCAGACCCCGTAAGGTGAAATATCCACTCTCCAAACTGCAAATGAAACGTGCCATTTTTTATTGTTCGACAAATCAGAGCTGTACATTTTAAAGTATTTTGCCTACATCTTTCTTCCACTTTTCTGTGTCTCTGCTGTAGGCGAACTTCAATGTTTGCTTTCTTTTTTCTTCCTTCAAGCTGTTTTATTTCAAGATAGCTAAGTATTGCTGTCTGGAAATCAATAGCTCCATTCTGGGAGATGTTCACAAGTCCTTTTGTATTTAATTTCTGTCCTACTTCAAGCACATAGTATTTAACTTCCATCCAGCTACTCAGAGCTTCCAGTGAAGTGAATGGAAAGATGTAGGTGGTTGCAAAAGCAGAATTCAAAGCACATACATTAGAACTTGAAAGCAGATGAAGTGAGAAGTTCTCTCCAGAAGGAAAAGGAAGAAAGAAAATAATTCTTTGGTGGAACAGCAATAGAATCACACAAAAAGCTAGAAGTGTTACTCCAAAGATAATAAAGAACATTAACCTTTAGTCACAGAAAAATCAAGGATATTGGAAAGAACTTGTAGATATAAGATTTCTGTGGACCATCAGGTTTCAGAGAAGATAAGGGCATAATATAAGGACATTGTGTCCTCTTGGACTGACCTTGGATATATACTATTCATATTAGAATTGCTGTCTCCTTCTCTTTATCCTTAATAAATATTTAAGAGAGATTCTGAAAATAAATGCTGTGCCAACACCACCTGCAAATAACCTGTCTGTTCAACATACTTTTTCGGGAAAAAAAATTGCCACATGACTTCCTTCAGTATTTGTTTTCTTCATATAAAAGAATATTTGCTTTTTTAGTATTACTTAAAACACTACTGAAAACTGCTGGTAGCACTCAACTGGAATAATTCATAGGTCAGCAGTCTTTTAGGATACCTGAAACTCAAAAAAAAAAAAAAAATACAGAGAGGAAATTGCACAGAAAGCAAATGCTTCATTTAACCACATCTCACATGATGAAATATTACCATTTACATTGTACTATCAGGTTTTCTTTTTTATTCCTGATGTAGTTTAAAAACAGTTAGTAGGTCATGTTGATGACACATCTCTTTATTTACTTGCTTCTCATTCAACTTTAGGAAAATTCACAGGGGAGAAAGTCAACAATTCTAAGGTGTTCAAAGTAAAAAGCATTTTCAAATAAAATGAAAGGAAGAATTCACTTTTTCAAGGGTGTGACCTTCTAAAATTCAGTTCAGATAAAAAATGAAACTACTTAATTTTGTTTGGGGTTGGGAAAAACATCAAGAAATTTCATTTCAGAGGCAACACTGCTAAGAAGAGCCAGTCTTCTAGTGTTAAAAACAGCAGAACTCATTACTGAGCAAGCTAAAATTATTCATTACCTGTTCTAGCTCATAGGCCATTTTACCACATTTTAATATTGTACACAGAGTAATTTCTGTGTAAAACTAAGGATAAAACAAACTACAAGTTTTCATAATCATTTGCTCTTTCATTATGCATCCAGTCACTAAACTTCAACTTGACCTACAGGCTGAGCCTCTTTACCTCCTTGCCTATCACAAACAGTATCTAATCTGAATCCCAAGTGCTGTGGGCACGAGCACGTTGTCGTACCTTTGGGCATTTGAAGGTTATTGTGGCCTTGTGATTGCGTCTTCCAAGGGCAGAGGGACAGAATCTCACAGGCAGCTGAGTGGTGCAACGAGGAGGAATAGTCAGCTGCACAAACACAAGAAAGAGGCAAAATAAGGAGGGGTAAGGGAGAGGAAATCAATTTTTCTGCGTCTGTTTCTGTTTTGCGCTCTGTACCAACAGTGTTGATGTGTAGGTGATTAATGTGTTCCACCAGATGCGCTCTCCCCTCTCAGCCAGCGCAGGCTGCAGAGGCAGCGGGAGCATTGCAGCAACAATCCCAGAGGCAGTCACTGCACGTCCTCTGCCCAGCCGCTCCAGGGCTGGAGCGAGCGCCTGCTCCAAGGACACGGACAGCGCCTCAGGAACACCGCTCTGACGGGGCTCTGCTGGCCCCTCACACTGGCGACTCTCAAGGGTTATCACAGCGACCTCCACAGACACCTGGCTTAGAGAGGAAATACATGACAGGTTTTAATAAATCAGTCCTTCGTCTCTCTTCTGCTTGCCGTTATCAAAACCAACACTGTAAATAAGTTTTTTTATTAAGAGCGAGTTTTCTCTTCATCTCAAGTATTTTACTTGAGACTCAACTGCACAGGGAAAAGCAAGGTAGCTGGCTACAATGGAGTAATATAGGCTTTAAGAACCAGATAAGCAGTAAAAGAATAGGACAACGAATAATAAAAATGCCAAGGCATTAAGAGAGTGATCAGCCAGAATCACTGAATACACAACTACTATGTCTATTTCTTTAATAAAAAACAGGTATTAGCCATTTAGTATCACAAATGTTTAAATAACGTTTGCACGTAACAAGAGATAAAAAATAAACTCATTATCGTGAGCAGCTAGCCTGTATTTTATAAAATGAATATAATTTGCAATAAACGAAGGTCAAAACAACACGCTACAACAGCTGGTACTTACAAAACACACATATATCTAGCAACTCCTCGAGTTCGAGCATGGCTAAAACAGAAACTCCAGGGAAAGGCAGCGTCCCACTGTGCGCCATCTCTAAACCCCCACAACCTTCCCTGGCCCACCCACCAGGTGGGACTTCCAGTCACTTGGCCAATCAGGCACCACCGAGCCTGCCCCAGTGTGTGATTGATGGACAGCTCTGCCAATCAGAGGCTGGGTTAGCACCACCCCAGTGATTGATTGATTGATTGACTGACAGCCAGGCTGGGCAGCCTGGGGTCACTGTCACCCCACAGAGCAAGGCCTGGCTCGCCCCCAACCCCACACACACAGAGGCATTGTCGGGGGACACTGATCTCATCCCGTCCCTGACAGAGCCTTATGGTGCTTCTCCTCACTGCCCCGTGCCTTTCCCTGCCATCCCAGAGCTGGGCCCGGCCAGGAGCCACAGCGTTCCTGGTCTTGCCAGGATGAATGGTCTTGAATGGTCTTGCCATTCATCCTCCGGGTGTGTTTATAGGGTACTGTTACCTGGAATAAAACACAGTTCCTTCCAAACAGTGATAAAAATTATAATATAAAAGCAAATCTTTAACTGAAAGGCCTTCAAGCTGCATAATAGGGCAATATGCATATGAAATACAGTAGTTCTACCATTTTTATAAGGTTAATTGATTATTATACCTATCGAATATTGTCCAATTTGAAGAGCAGTTCATTAGGTAATTTTACCCAGGTACTGCCCCATTACAATTGGTCCAGGGGCTTTTTTGCCCCATTTCTTGCTGTGTATTCTGAGATTCTGGTTGGAAAACAAAAGGTCTTTGTTGTAGATCCTCTTCTTGAAAAGAAGACTAAACAGTACTTCAGGAACGTGTTAGAAGGTTAGCTTATTGTTCTAAAAGTCAGGGGAAAAAGAATGAGGAAAGTACGAGAAGCTACAACCATGTAGTCTCCAAATCTACAAATATATGAAAATACATAAAAAGCTAAAAATCTTTAGGCATCAGTACCAGCTCAGTTAGGGACGGGGATGTTGATGTGCCTCAAACAACAGATATTCCTACTGATGGCAGGCTCAGGTGTGCTCAACTAACACACTAAAGTAGAAATGTTATTTTTCTCTTTTTGGGAGAAAGTTTTAAAGTAATTCATCAGAATACTGCCATAACAGTTAATTAAACTTTCATTTGCAGTCCAGTTCCAACCTACCAGTCAGACACATTTATCAAATGAAGACTCACAAATGGAGAAAGAACCATAACAGAAAGAAACCCCTCCCAAATACTTTTGAATAAAATTAAAAAGTAGGTAAAGACAGGATGTCATAGAATAAGAATACATAATTAAATTAAATAAATTAACACTAAGATTTTTAAATTCCAAGTAATTTCAGTAAGACATCCACATTATTCAGAATAATAACTCTTCCATAGAGATGAAGACAGACAGAAGTTCGATTTCCAGTCGTATTACTTGACATATTTTCATTACTCAGAAAATGCATTGCCACAATGAATCAAAATAATCAACATGGAGTTACAATAATTCAGCAGACTGCCTGCTCTGAAAGGAGAAAGGATTGTTAATTTTTACATTATAGATTTGGTTTTAAAACTTCATTTTGTATTATACAGTATGATGTTCTCTGTATCCAAAAACTAATTTGTTTTGAGATAAGCTGGGCAAAAAAATTACTTACTTTCTACTGAAATCCAAAGAATAAATTGCTTTTAGAACTAGAATTGAGAAATAATGTTAAACAGCATATTTTAAGAAGGTCATATAATCATTCAGTCATACAATTCAATATGCTGATGCTAACATATCCACTGCCTTTCATTTTGTTTACATAAACTAGTGGCTTCCATGATACTCACGTGAAAAGGAACTATCATTGCTCTTCATAATATCTGAGAAATAACTGTTTAAATACAGAAACTTAGCCTGAAGCAACTACAAATACATTATTTGTGTTATAAAATGAAGAAAGGAGGGAAATTTTTCATTAAATCTAAGAGTTTGCTCTCTACTCAGTACAAAACAATATTCATGGTTATTAAGAAAATCCTTAAAGCTTGCACACAGAGATTGCACCCCTCTCTGCCAGCCCTTCTCTATTAAGATATTTGTCCTCAATAAAAATTGTGTTTCAAAGCCAATCAGGAAAGAACACAGCTTAATGGAAAAGGTTAGAGTAGTTATAAGCCAGGAGAATAGCAAACTGAAGAATTACAGTGAAGGTATATTTCTTTTTGGCCATAGAGGTGATCCTGTTTGTAAGATTTTTTTTTTTTTAACATAGTAAATATATGTGTGTATCAATATAATACACATATATGTGAAATACATCCATGTATTTATATAGAAGAAAAGTAGTAAAATTGGGATCATAACAGTATTAATGACTGAAAATTTTCAGCTGTTAAATCTGATGCTGAATCTGAAACCTTTTCTACTAAAGAAAAAGAAAGCTGTCGTCAGGACAGAAAGACAAAACTCAACATCCCAATGACTTTTTCCCCAGATACTCCTAATACTCAATATGCTAATGAAAAAAAAGTTGGAATTTTACAGTAAACTTATGTAACTTCACTTAATAATTATAAAATTATATATATAATATAAATAATATAAAATAATATTAAATTAACTTACTAATTATTAATAATTTGNAAAAAAGATATGAAAATCCAAATCCCATTAAAGGGAATACTTGAAAGCTTTTATCAAATTTTTGAAAGAAAACCAAGATGTTATATTCCATTTAAACTGACTTAGGCTACAATTGCAAAGCTACTAGTAAGATATACATGCTTTTCTCATTTTTCAGTTTACAAAGGGTAACAGAGCTGCTTCTAATGACATGAAGCTGACAAGAGATTTAAAGCCTTTGAATTTCATTTAGACTTCTTTATGCACCCTGGTGTTCAGGAATACTTGAGCTAATCCAATTGGACCTCAGGAAAACGTATTATTAGTGATGTCCACACTTGAAGTTGAATCAGATCTATAGAAAATAATCCCTTGTGGTATTTCAGTAATGCCCTTTCTTTCAAACTGAAACAGGAACAAACTTCCACACACATGAAAATATGATAATAATATTTGATTTTTTTTAAAATTCTGAAATATTAGTCAATATTTTGGTTATTAATTTTAGGCAAATATCTCTAGGGAAGAAAAAATTTCTTTGATATCACTGTTGAATCTGGTTTATTTAACATAACTCAGTGACTGAAGAAATGTATTTCAGACACTTTCTGATTGATAGCCCAGTATATTTGGAAGTTCTACATCTTAGATGACATAAAACCAAATATGGAAAGTTGTATGAAATATTAAAATCAATGACCTGACTGTACTGTCTTCAAATATAATGTATCTTTATTGGACAATCCCATCTTCAATCTATTGTTCTAATAATTTGCTCTTTTTTGTTGCATTTCATCTGAGGGTTGCACAAATCAGAATCTTTCTTCTGACAATAAAGTATTATTTGCTTTAAAGAGAGCAGTAACTTGAATGATCAAGTTGGGAAACTTCTTCCATGCATAGCAAAGGCTTTGAAAAGAGCATTATTAAAAACCAACAGCTGAAACACAAGGCTCGGTTTATGAGCAGTAATCTTCTGGAAGTTGAATGCAGTGGTGTGTGGAGGTACTAAACCTAGGATGCAACATATTCAGGAGAAGCAAGCTGTGGAGTGCTGTGTACAGTTCTGGTCTCCCCAGTCCAAGTAAGACAAAGAATTGCTGGCGAGGGTCCAGCAGAGGCCACAAAGATGATTTGGGCTCTGGAGCATCTCGTATGAGGAGAGACAGTGAGAGCTGGGCCTGTTCACTCTGGACAAGGGACGACTGAGAGGAGACCTCATCAATTTATACAAGTATCTTATGGGCGAATGCCAAACTCTTTCCAGTGTTGTCCAGTGACAGGACAAGGGCAATGGCCACGAGCTGAAGCACAGGAAGTTCCATCTCATTATGAGGAAAAACTTCTTTCCTGTGAGGGTGACTGAACACTGGAACAGGCTGTTGAGGGAAACTGCGGAGTCTCCATCTCTGGAGACATTCAAAACCTGCCTGGAGGTGATCCTGTGCAACCTGCTCTGGGTTAAACTGCTTTAGCAAAGGGGTTGGACTAGATGGTTCTAGAGGTTCCTTCCAACCCCAGCCATTCTGTGATTCTGTGATTTAAATGCCACCCCCAACTTTGTCACCAAAACTGAAGGAAATCACATGACCTCTCTGTGGGAACCCAGAACGCAGAGAATATTTCCCTGCCTGCTTTGAAGGGTTCTACCTCCCTGGACAACACTGTAGTTGACCTTTATCCATGGAGAAAACTGCCAGCTCTTTGGGAAGAACTAGAATCTACTCTAGTGTGAACTAAATGATAGAATGTTATGTAAGGTTATCACTGGGTGAAAAAT
>VZRO01002606.1:0-16506 GCA_013397915.1 Daphoenositta chrysoptera
AAACTCATGGGGTGGCTTGCTTCCTTGTAGAAAATTGCTTTGTGAATCTTTTTAGTTGTTTCCATTTCCTGATATATGTTCAATTATTTTATGCTTCATTGTTAACTCCCTTAGAACTACCTTTGGTTCTTTTCTAATAAGTAAAAAATGGGGAGATGTTGCGGTGCGTTATGGCCGCTTCCACAGCCAGCAATATCATACCCCCATAATTGGCCACTGCCATCTCCCCCCTTTTCTCCCTGTGTTTGGTTTCTCCCTCAGGAGAGTTCTCTCCCCTCCCATGGTATTCCTGATTGGTTTGTACTCTTGCCCGCCTGAATTCAAACCCAGCGTCCCTGCACCATTGGCTGTATCATATTCTCCCCTCCCACTCTGTAAGGGATAAAATACCTGCGTAATGGCCCCTCGCGGCTTCTCTGCATGATCTTGGTGCCCCAATAAATCCTCTACCTGGAGAAGCCTCTCCACCCATTCCTGCCTTCCAGTGTGCCCATACCACCGGTGGGTCTGGTGAACCCAAACTGGAACTTCGCCGACCCTCCCGCACCCACGAGCAGCCTCTGCCATCCTCTCCCATCTGGGCGGGTGCCCGGCACTGGCGAATACATAGCTAGCCGGACAGCCAGTGTCACAGCAGCTCTTGACATAAAAACATCCTCTAGGAGCTGACCATTGTGTGTGTGACGTGGTCTCATCTGATCAAATTGGTCTTTTTCTGCTCAAATAACCAAAAACCCTAAGCAAATTAAACACTTTTTGGCTTTATGTGAGGCCAATTTTACTTTTATGATTGTCTAATAAGCTTTTCGTGGCAATGTAGTGGTTTCATTGCAACTGCATCATTTTGCTCTAAGCTGACATTTTACTCATAAAATCATATTTCTATGAACTGACAATGGAAGGAGGTTTTTGGTTTTACTTTGGTGTATGTAAAAGGGAAGGTGAAAAAGTTGCAGTAAAATAGCCAGTAATTTTATTTTGTTTGCCTACAGTAGTACTACAACAATACAAACCTGATGACATGGAAATAATTTATTTTGAACTATTACTTTTTTACTCTCCCTCCTTTGAAAGAACACATGTTATGCCTGGAATTGGCAGTTTCTTGAAATGGCAGTGCATGTTTATAATAAACAGGCATTAACCCTGAAGAATGATTTTCTGGGAGAAATAGTCAGACTAACTGGCTTTCTGTAGTCATAATTGTGAGGGTATCTTGCGAGTAATGCCCACATCAGTCTGCATTGCTTCAGTTACTTTTCTCAGTTTCTCCTAGAGTAGAGAGATATGCATATATGTTTCTAAGTTTGCAAACGATTTGAAAAGTTTCTGTTACCTTCCAATTCAGACAAGACAATTCCTCTGTTCTGGTGGTTTTTTCTGCAGCATCCATTTCATGCTAGTCCCCCATGACTTGAACGGCGCAGTGCCTGCCATCCTGTAGATATATTGTCTATTAAATCAGCATTAGTACTTTCACCCTCAGAGCCCCTAGAGCAAATGTATCTGGAGGAGATTTTGAAGGGCCAGGTGAGCTGTACTAACTGGGTCTGCTACTCCCCTTTTATAGTTTTTTTGCTGCTTTTCTACCTTCCCTGCCTTACTTGCCCAGGTGTCATTGCCATAGCTGATAATCTGTTCAATAGCATACAAAACATTTCCTTCAGTCTTGACTGCTTGATGACAACTATACAAAGGGACAAAGCACCACTGGAATATAAATGAGATTCTGTTAAAACTGAGATAATTAAACTTAAACATACATGTTTTGTAGACTTCTCAGGTTTGGTGGAGGTAGGAAGGCCAGACAGGTTGGATCTGTGGGCTGTGACCATGTCATTCACCTTAAGAGGACAATCCTTGGTCTAATGCTGTCGGCATTCCCCACTGTGTGACCCTCCAGAGTTCCTCTGATTTCTCTGCAGGCACATATGCAGGATAGCACCAGGAATGGGTACCTGTGTGAGGCTCCATAATATAATCTGTATGGTGTGGCTCGAGGTGGAAAAGATAAGAGAAATGCATTTCCCACCAGAGAGTCCTCCTAGACTTTTAGCATCTCTTCTGCCCCTGATAGAGATGAGTGGAGCCCAGTAAGTGTGGAATGAAATGCCCCAAAACAGCAAACATTGACGGTTTTTGTGTGTCTTTGCTCTGTTACAATGCAGTGTAACTCATTTTGCATTTCATAAAACACAGCTTGGGATTTTGAAGGTGATTGTATTTCCATTACATGCATGAGCTCTGCTCACTTCCTTTGCTGACTAGAAAGGGGTCCTACTATGAAAACAAAGTAGAGCCTAGAGCTGCAAACGATGCATGGACTGACACAGCCTCACATTCTGCTGTGGTTTTGTCTGTGATGCAGTACTCAGCTTGTATAGAGCCATCAAAACACATTAAAGTCAGAAAAAATAGAAAAACTGACAACTGGTTTTTTTGTCTTCCCCAGCTAGTTTATACTGATCTCCACAAAATTTGAATGCTGTGTAGTGATGTAATTTGAGAAGAAAATAATTAATCACATAAATAATTCCTGCCACCAAAAATAGCATTTTTTTTTCCTGCCACCAAAAATAGCATATAATAGTGTTTTTAAAATAAAACATGCACAGAACCACTTTGTCAAAAATACCAGTTTCACTGATCTTAAACTTTTTACAATCTTAATTTAAATTTGGGGGTTTGTGTCCGAAAAGCATGGCAGATTATGGGCTTTTGGGCAAAGAAACATGTTTTCATTGACACTAATACATGTGATCCCATCTGATTACAGATGTGAAATATGATTTCAAGCCTACTCCACAATATATTAAAGGGATGTTTTTATAGTGTGTTGCTCAGTAAACAAAATACCTTTTAAAGTGTCTTCAGGAGCGCTTTTAGAATTTTCCATGTCCACAACCATAATAATTTAAATAATGTTAAGAAGGTTCTCCATGAAGTCTGTGCATTAGCACTGAACTCACACTGAGCAGCAGCCAAAACTGTGTACTGTTTGCTGACAAAATTATTTTTAAGGGCAGATCCTTGTTAACCCTACAGGGAAGCTCATTGTCCTTGAAAAAATGATGAAAAAATACCGGAAATTATATGCTCTGAATTAATTTCAAAGTCAGATTCTGTCAGAATCTCACTTGCTTTTTTTTCTCCACAGCTCTGAGGTTTCTGTTTAAAAATATAAATGTTCAGGTTATGATGCTTCAAGGTTGGATTGAGACTGATTTGACATGCAGCCACTCTGAGTTAGAGCAAATGTGTGGGAGAAGCAATGCTGATCCCAGAGTGAAATTCTGATCCTTTGTAAGCTTCCATGTGCAAGTTTCCTATAATCCTTCCATTCCTCTAAACCAGTTTTAATTCTAAAACTGCTTGTCTTACGCAGTGTGAAATCTGTATTGCTGAAATCAAATGACTTGGCTCCTGATAAATAAATGGAATAGCTTAGGAGACAGTATGCACCACTGATACTACCTATGTTTCCAGATGGGCTTTTCAAGCTCTGAGTACAACCTCTTTTAGGAGACCAATTTCAATTAAAAATAGTCCTAGTTTTGGTATGATTGGACTATCTGTGAGACTTTGGCGTGACTGTAGAGGCTTGATAAGAAAAACACTCACAATTTATTAAGTGATGTGACTTGTTTTATTTAGGTTCTGCTTTAGCCTGGGGATAAAAATAGCCCATAAACACGGTGAAGTGTTAACTTGAGATTCGTGGAAAATGAAGTAGATAGCTGGGAATAGCTTGGTGGTATGTACATCTGAAGCTGGAAAATTAAGGTTTCAGTTGACTAGTCAAGTTACCTATAGCTAAATAGTGTTCAACCAGTGCACCAAAAACTCCACATATTGAAACTCTTTCTTTACTGTCACTGAAGTGGTAGGGAAATTGCAACTGTGAGGAAGTGAAGATGCCATTAATTTTTAATTAATAAAAAAGTCTGAGATTGAAGAATTTCCAGTTACTACTTGGATGACATTTTATTTGGTGAACAGATAAGGCGTTTACATCCTTTATTGATAAGGATTTCTCCATCAGAACTCTCAAGGTGCAGCACATGGGGAATGCATTGAGAAGGCAAATTACAAAAGATTACAAAAGATAACCACTGATAAGGACCTCAGTGGCTTGAAGTCACATATCAGAATTTTCAGATCAAAGATTTGTCTTGACAGTGAAGAGGACTGCTATTTTATTTCAGTTCTGTTTAGAGGGAAACCTCCAGGAAATGTATCTGCTTGGAAAATTCCATTCATTTTGATGGCATTATTCTAAATGGAGATCTAAGTACTATCATGGAATTCAGGACTGACCATAAGGGGAGACAAGCTGGGAGGAATGTAATTCCAGGCATCAGTTAATGCCTGAGAGCTTTGACCTTGCACTGTAGCCTTCACTTATTTCTTTCCATATCAAAATTATACATTTTTGATTGTACTAAGAAGGTGATTGGGAAGCAGTGTTTTCAAACAATCTTCTACTGATAGAGGTTTTACACTGTAGGACAGTGACAAGTGTGGAGTTCAGTAACAGACTATTCCCAAAATTCACAGCAAAAAGGCAACATATGAAACTGAACATTGGCAAAGCTTTCTAAATCAAGGGAAAGTGTCCTTTTTGTGGATCTTAAAATGTAGAAATGGTACTTTGCTCCATAAAAGCTAATACTTTTGAGCTTTCTATCTTTGATATCACTTAAGAAGCTTTATGAGGAAATGTGTTGCAGCCTATTTTGGATAATAATATCAATGTTTTGTGCAAAAAAAATACTGGTAATTGTAGGAAGCATTTTCACTTCAACCACTAATACAAATGTGTGTGTATTCTGCTGACTACCATTAGTGCTGAGTTCTCCCTACTGAATTGATCTTCAGTTCTTTTAATATTGTTTGATTAAGCTTAAATTTTATTGGTTTAATTTTTCCTTCCCTGGGTGTCTGAATGTTGATTTGGAATTAACTCTGTTCAAAGCATGCATTTGAGAAGGGAGATGGTCACTAGCAGAATTTCATTGCTAGAGAGGTTCTCTGGCTACACCCAGAAGTGTCTTGTGTTTGTGAACTCTATTCTCCCTGCAGGAACATTCATTAGTTTAACTGAGTTCTGTAAAATTTCACTGACCCTGCAAATTTATACATTACCTGCACCATTTATATTTCTATATTGTTTTTGCATTCAAAGCTGTTTCATGCAGTTTTGCATGTCTTCCCAGTCTTTGTGTTAACTGGGGATTCAGCAGTGGCATCTCTATGCTGCTGTACGGGTATGGTTCTAGAAATCTGTAGTTGCTCTATTCCATCATCTATTGATTGTGTTAGGTAGCCTTGTTAAACAAAGATAAGAGTTAGCTCACTGAGAGTGTGGATTAATGTTAACTTGTATCCTTTTCTAGTGGTCTGTAGCGTTGGGCATTCTCTGGGTGTTGCACAGAGGCAGGGATTTGTACAAAAATAGAGTGCTCTTAGCTGAAAAAAGACTGGATTTTCTCCATACAGCGCTGTCAAGATGTATCAAATCTGTTCTGGAATGACACTTTCTGAAGGAACATTTCATTTGTAGTTTTAGTGATCTGCAATTGCTGCAGTCATGATTCCTTATCCTTATTTGTTGTACTTGCATTCATTTTCACTATTTCTCAAATTCAGACCTTGGAAAAAAGTTCTCCAACTTCTTCTCAGCTTAAATGCACTGTCATGCCTGTATTTCCTATTCCCTCCCCTGCCACTGATATTCCTCTCTATCATTGTTTCAGCTGTCTCTGCTTTCTGCCTGTGTTTACATGGCACCATGCTACATGCATGACCTTCCACTTAATGGAAACCACAGTGTTCTTTAAGCAACATGTAAAACCTTTCTTAACCCATTAAACACTCAGTCTGCAATGGTAATATCCCAAACCACTTGTTTTGGTCTTTTATGCTTGTACTTAAGATGTGCAGTGACAGGTGCTGCTCTTTCAGTACCTATTACTTGTTGGAAAAGCATTGTTAGTTCTTTCAATGCTGTAGCAAATAATTTGGGTTCCTTTCCTGAAATTGTCAAAGATGTAGATCTTCTGTTTTAACATTGGTATTTTTCCAGTGGAAATTGGATTTAGATGGTCCATACAGATGTTTCTTTATTTCCTCTAAGCTAAACGGGGACACAAAGACTCTTACAATCTCTTGGATACATGTTTTAGTACCATGAAATTCTTTAGTGGAGGTGACCTCCTGGGAGGAAGGCAAAAGACAATTAATTCGTGACCCTAAGTAGTAGTGTTTCTGGGAGAACTAAAGACTAATTGAGCTAAGCCTTCACTTGACTGTTTATTTTCATAACCTAATTGTTCATTTCACAATGACTGTAGGCAATGTGATTAATAAAAGCTGTGAGAGCAATCAAGCTGAAAGAAGATGGTAATGGACTACATGGGGGTATTCTTGTTCTCAATTGTCTTATTTTGCTGCAGTTTTGTAAAGCTCTTCAGCTGAGCTATGGAATGCCCTGAAATTGCTTTGGTAGCCAGCAGGTATATCAGGCTCAATCTGTTGACAGGCATAGTGTCGTTGCTGGTAGTGTTTATAGCAATAAAATTCTAAATAGAGTCTTCTGTTTGGTTTGTCCTTTGGTTCTTTCCTCTGTATCATCCTATATCATCTTCAGACACAAACAAGGTATAAATGCTCACTTGCCATTTGCAGGTCAGGTCTCATTCTTTGGACAGAGACACTCCTTCCCAGGAGACTCTCTCTGTCTTGCTTATTGCTCCATTTTCCCCTTTCAGAAGGAATAAAAGCCCTTTGTCATTGGCCTTATTTCCCCTACCACTTTAAAGAAATGTGATGCTTTTCTGTATATGAACAAGGTGAGGCTGATTGAATGAGAAATTCTTTCATGTAGCTGCCTTCATTAGACTTTTAAATTGCAGGGCAGAATTAAACTAGATATGCAGTGATGCTTTTATAAGATATTTAAAAGTCCAGTTCTGCTGGCAGCTGGCCTAGGTAGTCACAGTATTAGATTTCTTCAGCAAACTGGAAAAGCATGACCTTGACATCTTTGCTTCTGTTAGCTTGAAATAAAGGTGGTACCAGTCACTTTGCAAGAGGAAAAAATACATTATAAATCCTCAAGGGATTAACACAGAGTGAATTTTGGAGCCTACATGTGCTTGTTTTGGAGCAGGTAGACTTAAAAATCTCAAGACTAAAAAGCATTTTCTTTGGTTCAGTTTCTTATTTATGAACATTGTATGCTGAGCAACTCTTCGTACAAACAGCTGAAAGATGCCCACATTTTATTTTGTAATTATTTTTCCCCTAAAAATAAGCCATAGGCTGCATAAATGTACTTCATATGTGCTGCTCAAAATCAAAATGAGTGCATAGCAAAGCCAGCCTCACTCCCATGAAGATAAATAGCCCACATGCAGAAGAAGGAAGCTGTATCATCATCATTTCATTTGTGCTTAGATAGAGACTGCAGAGTCTCACTGTTAAATCAGCACAAGCCAATATGTAGATATGCAGTGGTCAAGATAAATAAATCCATGTTTCTAAAGCCATTCCTTCCTTTTGAAGCCTTTTTATACACAGCTGAAATAATAAGTTCCTCCTGACTCAATGGATAAATGTGATCCCAGACTTGGTCTTCACATTCTAATAATTGCTGAAGTAGAACCCCAAAGGATATGTATGGGTTTTGTGCTGTATTTTAGTTATTTTCCCAGGTGTACTGTTTCTGTGACATTGATGCATGACACCCAAAAGTACTGTCCGAGGATAAGTTTTCATAAATTTTAGGTGAAAAATTTACTTCAGTTGGGCCTTCAGTGCTTAATAATTTCATACAGCATCAGGAAAGGAATGCCAAAGAAGACTGTAATTTTAGATCTGCCAATAACTTAATTTCTACTCTTTTCTTCTCAAAAACAGTTTTTATGAGAGTGGTCCAAGTTCTTCACCCTTTACTCATGAAACTGTAGCAAAGTCCAATATTGCAAAATACCCTTTCATGAACCAGAAGCAGAGGATGTTGGTACAGATTGCTGAGATTAAAAGGTGTCAGTACTGATGCCTCAGGCGTAGTTCTTCCAGTGGGATCGGAAACAAGAGTGCCTTGTCAAAGGGAGGTCCCACTGAAGAATGGGAAATCCCAGTGATCAGAACCCACCACTGAAGCATCTACAGAAGAAAAACAATTCATCCTATTCCATAAAGCAAAGGCTGATTCTTTTCCTACATTTTTGAATGTTTTCAGTGAAATTGACATAGGCATGACATAGCCAAAGAAAACCATGAGTGTGAGAAGACATAGAATTGTTTTGAGCCCCAAAAAAGAAAAAAATTTACAATCAACAGCAAGAAAAATACTGGCAAATACTGGCTGCTCATCAACATAGGAAAGGTGATTGGATTTTGAATGTAAAGGAGCACTGTGCCTGCCCAAAGAGCAAAAAAACCAAAGCAAGAGAAATGAGTTTTCCAATTTCTTCCTTTTTTTTTCTTTATATTTAATCTTTTAAAAAATATTTCCTTGTAGGTAAGAACTTAATGAGAATGTGCTAGACATGAGGAAACTAACCAAATGCGAATTTGTCTGCTTTACATTTCATTGAAAGCTTCCTCTATGGAATCTCCATCGTATCTTAAAATGCAGTCTAGTTCCTTCTCTATGTCTGCATCTGGTTAGAGGATTAAATGTTTCATAGATGAATGGAAGAAGTCATTAGGTCCATGCTGTGTTTCTGTTACTCTTCATGTGCCACCAGCTTCATTGTAATTAGTGGCCCTTGGAATCCAATTATCACTAAGGAACTGCACACGTGTTCACCTCTGCTATGAACTACACAGGTGTGCACGTGCATTTTGTCAGACAAGAGCGTCCAACCTGCTCCTATGGCAACACTCAAATAGCTCATCTCTGTTATCTCTGACTCGTGCACAGACTGGAGCTTTAGTTTTAGGTATTATAGAGACAGGCAGAAACAACAGGCTCTTTTACATGAGGTGCTAACCCTGGAAACACCACACTGTCCTAGGGGAACACTGAGTGAATGGGGGTTGTCCTTACTTGCCTTAAGAGCGCGGTTTTTCTTGCCTGAGTAGCGGTTTGCTGGTTAAGGGAGGAAGAACTATTTGTGTAATTAGGGAATGCAGTTGACAACACCCACCCAGAAAGAGAACATTTCATTTCAGAACTCAGTGTCTATTTGTAACAAGATTTTTAAGCAGCTTTTGAAATGTATGTGGGGATAGTGGTAATCTTTGTTCCTACTGTTAGTTTTTTCTGCTTATAGGAAACAATTCTGGTAATAATGTTATACAAAGTAATTTTAAGATAAAGAAAAATCCCATGTTATTTACTTATATTGTGATATTTATGCCACTTGCTCTATAGATAAGTCTTTAGCATTCACATCTGATGCAGTAAAACACTGATTATCTGATTCCCCTGTGAAAAGAAAATCTGGTTCTTTCACCTCTTCCCTTACCTTTTACACTAACTCTGGCTAAAAGATTGTAGAGGCAAAAGGAACATCACCTTCATTGAAAACTTGTTATTTTCCACCATTTCCACATGAAATTATTCCATATGAGACTGAGAAAGAATTTACGCAACATGGATTTCATCACCTGGAAGCCCCCGGGACCACCACCAGTGTTGTTTTAGTAAGTTTAAACTTTTTCACGGAAGGATAAATCCAAGGCCCTTTGGTGTCACCAAAAAGATCGCCAGCAGTTATGACAGACTTTAGTTCATGGCCTAAAAAATAAGGCCCTTGAGTGCAGGAAAAAACAAAGTACTAACTGCTTATAGAGTATGATATAACTGATGACTGTGTTATCAGTGTCTGAAGGAACAGTTTCATATGTTTTCCCTACACATGGTAGCTGTTTTGTGACACCCACAGCCATCACAAAAGCTCTTTAGTCTGGTCCAAATCACAGGTAAAAATGTACCTTTCCTCCTTGCCCAGGGTATAGCCATGAGCCTGTTCATAAATTAATATACCAGCAAGATGTAAAATTATATCAGACACAATGTATAACTTCCTCAGGCTGGTATGTAGATGCATTGGTGCCTTTTGTAGCTGCAGAGTCTTTCTATTCTTACTGGCGGTTAACCCTCATCCCCTTTAAAATGTGGAATGTTTGACCAAACACTTACAAATAGCCAGGACAATCTGAAACAACAGCTACAAGCTCAAAGGCCTCAGTGTAAGAGTCTGACCTGCCAGCCCTCCAGTCCGCAATGGACATGCTGTGATGGACACATGCAGTTTTCTTGTTGAGCCCAATACATATTACAGCTGCCTCCCAGAGAGCTGTAGCTTTGTGAAAATGGTACCGAGTTTTGTCTGTCCCTTGGAGGATTTGTTTACTGTATGCCTAAGGTGAAAACCCTTGGGCTCACTGCTTTTTAAGGCAAGAAACAACCAAGGCTTAACACAGATCATTTTCTCCTCGCTCAAGCAATGAGATGGGCCAGTCATGAGTCTTCAAGTGTCTGTCATTATGTCCAGCATGTGCTTTTCTGCCACATGTCATTAATCGAAAGGAAACCTTAGGATTGTGGCTGACCAAATTATCGCTGTGAGTTTTGATTCTCAAAGCTCTCTTTAGATTTCAGCTGAGAAAATAAATAGTGAAAAATTACAATGAAAAGGTTGTCAGGACGCCACACACCTGCCATGGTATTTTGGTACATTTTATTTATTAAAGTGTATTGGATACAGATTAGTATTTTATTCAATATTTATTGCTTCATCTGTCATGAAACAGGAATTGTGCATGTTTTGATAAATGGGTAGGGAAGGTGCCTGGTGTGATTTCTCTGCTGATTGTTAAGTACAAATGTGCTTTTAGAATGCTCCATTCTAACTTGCACTGATATGTTCCAGAGGATTAAAATATCCTACGTCATGTTGAGGAGAAGCCCTTTTGAGAGGAGTAACTGTCCTTATTCCTCAAAAATGGAAAAACATCACCAGCACAAAAGTATGATAAAGTTTTGGTGCTTGGTAATACTGAGAAATGCTGTGTTTGGGAAATTCTGTCTGCAATTTATTCATTTAGCTGTTAGACAGCTATTCAGGGCACACAATTTCTCTGGCTGTTATCCTGTTCTAAACATAGGGTCAGGCTCCAGGGGAAGTCAAAAATGCCGTGATACCATTGTGATGTATTACAAATAGAGCAATCAAAGTTGCAGGGCTTAGTGCAGCCCATGAAATGCAATAGCTGGAGGCCATGTCAAATAAACTCCCAGCAGTGCGTCTCTTCTGCCTCGTGTGATACTATCGATCCAGGAACTCCTCCGAAAGCACAGCAGAACCACAGTTCTGCTACAAGTTATCTTTTGTACTTAGAATGAGTTGGGGCAATAGCTTTTTTCTTCAAGGACTATAATGATTTGATAATAATTTGAAGATTTCCATTATTGTTGGAAGTCTTGGGATTAGACTAAACCAGGGTTCATTACAGTGAAATTCCTACTTAGCTTTAAGCTAGTGTATTTCAAGTTGCTTTGAGGCTTATCCAATATATTACTAAACACAGCAGAAACGCGTAACACTAGCTTTTTGGAAAAGAAGAAAAAAAATCTAATCCAGACAACATGCAGTTGAATACTGTACATGGAAACAATTCAGATGTCAACTGATTTGAATAAGAGATGTGAGAAAATTAATTTAGAGTGCCTGTAGCTCTTTTCAGTTAGGAAAAGTATGATTACTTGCATGGAAACTATTTTCCTATCACCTTGTGCTGAACTTAATTATGACACTAAAACCCTCAGGACAGAAATGAACCCAAAATACCAATCATGTATTCAGCAGCTGGTGCAGATACCAGAGTTTATAGTGTCTGGTATTAGGAGGGTGTGTGTAGGAAGACTGAACATGAAAGCAGATTAACTGACAGGTAATGGTGTCAAAAGCAATAGGAAAAAAGGTCACTACCGTTTCATTCTAATTCCAGCATGCCTTTGTGGAAACATCTGTAGCAAAGCAAGTGAACTGAGAAGCAGCTGTGCCATGGATGTGAGGTCTGGAAGCCAGCCATCAGTTCTGTGGAAAGTGATTAAGCTCGAGTGCCATGTCCTTTGTTAGGCCAGTTCCCAGCAGGTAGTCAGGATCCCATCAGCTGAATTTAGTGCTTACAACGTGTTTCCCCTACTGCTTACGTGCAGGAACCAGTGACTGCCAGTGCATGAGGAGGCTGAGCTGCTCTGGGGTTTTGCTCTGTTGCTGGTGAGGGGCCAAGGAGCTGCAGCTGAGCTGGAATCAGCTCTCGGCTTTCCTGTCCTGTGGAGCCTTGAGCTTGACTCCTCTTCCATGCCATTCAGCTGGGACCTGGTGGGGAGGAAATTGCCACTTTGGGGAAGTTTATTCTGTACTCAGCAATGCTTTTGTCTTGTCCTTTCTCTTCTATTCTCCCCCAAAAGTGGAGGTAAAGGCTGGTTGCTCTGGCTCTGCCTGTGGCTTGGTAGCTTAGGCAGCTATACTGTTTGTTCAGGATTATGTGTTGCCTTGGGCTAAGCAGCCTTGAAGGGAGTGGAATTCCATAGATGTCTGGGTAGGTACAGGATGTAAAGCTTATTCAAAAAGACAAAAAAAAAAAGTTTAAAAAATATCTTTTGACCAGTAGTAGCAACTGCCCAAAGGAAAAAAACAATGCATGAAAGCTTTAGGAAAGAAGCTGAAAACTAGACCTTTGGCCAGTAAGAAATGTGTTGCTGTATTGAAGTCTGGTCGGTGTCAGCTGAGAGAGAAGCCTGCAAAAAAGGTCTGAGGCAATGAGAGAAGGTAATGTCTCATACACACAATGCTATGTGCCATGCAATTCTTAGAGGAATGGAAAGAATGTTGTAAAATCAAGCTGCAGTCCACCTTCCTTTTTCCTCTCTATTGATTTGGAAATTGCTGGCCAATTTTACATGTTTTAAGTAGCAATCCTAGAGGTAAAGATAAGGTGCAAAGAATGAAGTATATATGGGTATACATACTCAGTATTAGACTCCCAAAGCATTGAAGCAGAGGTTTTGGAAAATGCTTTGTATAACATGAGCTACAGTTGTTTCAACTGTAACTTAAGCATCATATAACAACAAATTCCTTTAAGGCTAGGCAGTACTGCTGATACTGAGAACTTAACACTTCTACTCCTAGTCAATACAGTACTTTTAAGTTAAAGAATTAACCCGAGGATGCAACTTTAAGCATACTGCTGTAGTTAAGTAGTTGAAAACTATAACTCAGATTTTAAAATGGGATGAGAGAGGCCCTGAACTAAATCCATTATCCACTTCTAGAGATGTTTGAATTTGGCAGTTTTGTCACAAGCCTTGCTGTCGAGCTTGTTAATATTGTGACATAGCCTTTCATGTTTTCTCTTACTCTTAGGCTGGACAGGAGATACTCAGAAAAAACACTAAGGTAAGGGAAAGTGTTGCAATTTTTGAAATTTAACTACTACCCCGGTCCACTTAATCTTGTGACATCTGCCAAGAACTAAATATAAAGGAAGGTGCATTTTAATTTTTCATTAGAATCTGACATTTTAAAATGCTTTTGCTACTCAGTGAAGACTGAAGTACAAGTCGCATGCACAAACTGTACGTGAAAGAGCCTGTTTACTATCCAGAATGTTTCTAAGAAGTGTGAAGTTGCTGTTCCTAACTGTTTGTCTCTAAAGCAATGGACTGAAATAGTTGCAAGCATCTTTGAATTTCAGCAACTATTTAAACATTTATATAACAGTATTGCAAAATGTATGTATACACAGGCAGCCTTTTTAGCTTGGAGATGTAATCAAAGGGGCAGATGAGTACATGAATTCTTCAAGTGCTCATTTATAAGTTTAAAGAGGATTTATTCTAAAAGTAATACAACAGTACTAGTATTGAATATTCTGAGAGTATGAAAATGCAGTGATGTTGTGTGTGATGTTAAGACATTTTTCACTGTAGACTTGAGAAAGCACTGAGGCACACTGAAAGTACTGTGAAGCTGGGAACTTCTCTGTGTGCCAAGATTAATCAAGGAGCTGGGCTGTTTGAGTTACGAATGTGCACAAGGTAGTCCCTGCACCAATGGTTCAAAACCAAGCCAGAGTTAGGCTGATGCTTTCTGCATTCATGAAGCATTAGAATAATAAATGATAGTGTGGGATTGCAGCTGTAAGAGAAGCTTGTACTTTTTTGTTTTCCTGGCCATTTAATGAAGCATTTGAAGGTCTGGCAGGATCCAGTGTTATGGCACCTGTTTAGTACTATCTATCAATACCAAAGTCCACTGAATCTATATAGAGATTGCCATTCAAATTGCTTCCATGTGAAAATTAATAACAACATCCTGATATTTTAGACTGCTTGACTCTGAGGCCAGATCATGTTTAATGATGTCAGTCATCTTCACACCAAAAAATATTTTGGGCAAAAACTGGTAGGGTGTACACAAGCTTCTAATTGTTATCAGATCTGAAACTGAGACCTCATATAAAGGAATAAGTGTCATTTAGGATTTGTTTGCTTCCTGTAATGAAAGTCAGGATTGAGATGCTGCTGTGGATGTTATATATAATGAGAACTTTGGATTTTCAGTCTGTGAATGTAGTGGTTTTAATATGTGCTGAACTGAAGCAAAATTCAAATTGAGCAATGTAAATATTCATTAGCTATGATGAAGTTAAAGCTGTCTTTTAAAAAAAATGTTTGTTTTATTCCTGAAGGAACAAATGGACTGGAGTGCTTCTGCTGGAAGCTCTTGGTGTCATTTGTGTTCCATGCCCCAATGTGACAGTGTGTGCAGAGGGGCTGCGCAAGGAGAGTAGCTCTGCTTTCACTGAAGTTACCTAAGAAATTTAGCAGAGGGATAAAATTAAGCATTTCAGCCTTTATCTCTATTGACAGTATAAGTACACTTCAGGCAGATCACCTTAACAATTTAATCATTTCAGCTTGAAATTTCATAATTGCTTTTTCCAGGTAACATAAGTTTCTGATGACCTATTGCAAACCCTGCAATTGACAGTTGGTTTTTTTCATCCAGTTACACATTAAACCCACTGGACACGCCAAAGAGAAACGTAAATTCTTAATTTAAAGACTGCAATTCATTGGGAATCCTCCACACCCATTGGTGAGTAGTTGCAGTTGGTATTTCCATTACCCCCTGGGCAAAAAAAAATCCTTAGTGTAGCTGACTGTTTCTAGCACTACTTTCCAGCCATTGCATCTTGTTATCCTTTTCTGTCTGCTAGCTCCTAGAGTCAGATACTTTCTTCATACAGAAAGTAACTAGAAAATGGGGAAATTAATCATCCTGTACCTTTTGATAAGGAGAAAAGACAAAACTCTCATGAAAAACATTTTGCAGCTATGATCCATTTTAAGAGGTTCAATTTTTCGATTACTTTGCAGAGGTGTAAATACAGAAAACTAGGCATGGACATTCAGTACTGATAATATATCATTTTTAAGTGTATTCTGTATTTCTGTATTGCAAGTTGCACTAGTGAAAGAATGAACTACATAGGCTTTGCTGCAGTCCTGGCAATCTGTGAATCCTCTGTGCTGGAGGCTGCTCAGTGAAAAGGAGGATGTAGTGGGCAAAAGAGATTGTTTGCAGATTTGTCAGCCAGCAGACCCATGTTTTCACTACTTAAATGTTTATTGTTGAATAATTGTATTTGTGTTGAACATTTGTATTTGGAAGTTTTTTGTCCCGAGGCAATTCTTATCAGTTTGGTGTTTTGGGCAGGAGCCCCTTCGTGCTCAGGGCTGTCTCTCTGAGTGAAGTTTGCAATACCCACAAAGGAGAATTCTATACTGTGCATAGAATTAGTCATCTACTGGACTTTGACGTATAATACATTCTAACAAGCTCTGAATAATGTAATTTGGTACTGTGTAGTAGCCCTCCTTGTTTTGCCTATTGACAATAAAGCACAGCAAGGACAGGGGATGCAGATGGCCATATTCAGAATAGATTTACTCACACTGTAGAAGTTCCTGGAGGACCTTCTCACACTGTTTTTGTATGAGTTATAAATAATATGGTAGATCTCCCTAACCACAAAAGACATTTTCATGTCTCTCTGAGTGTCTAGACTTGCAAAATGGCTATAGGTGTCTCCCAACAATGGAACAAAACACATTTGTGGATCCCTGAGAAATGCGGTTTTATGTGCTGCCCTCTCAAATGTGTATGTATGAAATCCTCTGCATCCTGAAGCTCAAATAATGAGAAAAGTGACTAACAGGTGAATCCTTGAAATCCTAGCAGATGGCTGTATCTAGCTTGATATAATTTCATCTTATCAGTGATTTTTGAATTGTCTCAAATGTCATCATCTATGGTAAATTACATATTGCATCTGTTCTGCAGGAACTAGTAAGATCAGTTATGCTATTGAGCACACTACCATCTGCCTAAACCAAGGGGTGCATTTAATGAGGTCTCTTTTCTTATGCACTTCCATTGTGCCAAATGGAACTAAGCATGTCATGAGGTTGGT
>VZRO01002606.1:16556-112913 GCA_013397915.1 Daphoenositta chrysoptera
AATTTTAAACAGTTGGGCAATAATTAAGATTTTTTTTTTTTTA
This sequence comes from Daphoenositta chrysoptera, assembly GCA_013397915.1. Taxonomy (NCBI): domain Eukaryota; kingdom Metazoa; phylum Chordata; class Aves; order Passeriformes; genus Daphoenositta; species Daphoenositta chrysoptera. The sequence continues at coordinate 16,600 of VZRO01002606.1, forward strand.
TCACCACCTCCTAAAAGAAAAAAACAAAACAGACCCAGAAAGGATGAAAACTTTCACAGAAGTTTTTTGAAGTTTCTTTTGTTTCATGTTGTTTCACATTAGTTTTCAATGTAGACTACTGCATGGGATTTCTATTATTTTCAATTAGGAGAGAACGTGCAGTTAGGTTCAAATCAGAAAACTGCCCTGTCACAAACTGTGGCTCAGGTTGGGGGCACATTCATTCTACTCCTCTGAACTACCCAGAGCAGCAGCTGAGTTGACAAAACCATTCGAGGAAAGATTATGAAGAGTTATTCAAAGAGCTCCCTGACAGCTCAGGATGCCATATCCCAGAGCAATCTGAGCTTGCTCTACAGGGGCATGCTGTCCTCCTGGACAGCTGAAAGAAACACAGCTGCAAGGCAGTTGCCTCTGCCCCTCAGTGTGCTCTAGAAGCACAGTCCAGGCTGACCACTTGTGTTTTAGAAAGGCACACATTACTAATGTTCATGTGATGCCCTGCTGGGTTATTTGTAATGGAGTAGTCTCCTCTTCCAATCCAGTGCATCCCTGCTGCAGGAGCACTGTGAACTGACAGCTCAGTAGCCAGCACCTGAAGCTCACATTTCCTTAACTACACTTTCTCTTGCTCCCCATGCACTATTGTACATATACCTTCAGAAGTGCTGATTCCTTTTACCTGGGAAATTTGCCATGTATATGATGACATCAAGAAAGCTTTGATACTCTGAGAAGTGTTTTGGGTGCTGTTTGAAAGGTGATGCAGATCATTAATTCTACAGCATATTTATTATATAATTTGGGAGTAGGAGAGTCCAAGAATTGTTTTGTGGTTAGAATTTGTTTTGTTTTTTAACTACTACTTTTTAAAAATACTGGGGGTTTTGTTCTCCCTTCTTTTTTGTTTTCCTTTTCAAACGATACTCTATGAAATGGATTGTGCTCTTCTTTCTACTTTATCCTGATAAGAACAGAAGTGCAGGCTGAAATCCTGAATCTTAACCTGTGAAGATTTGGAGAGCTTTTAGAGTGCATAAGACAGCCTATCCCTTATGCATGCTACGCCAGAAGAGTGCATTTGGCCCTCTAATTTGGATGAAAATGGGATGTGGAATTTTAATGCAGTAGTGGGGTTTTTGAGCTTTTTTAAAGAAATCTAGACTAATATGCACATGTATTGGGAGGCTATTTTTCATTTAACTATTACAGGTAAAGGCAAACTACTCTGTGAATTTCATTGTAGTCTAAAACACCTTATTTCCTAAAGCTACTCTTACACCATTTCCTGTCACAGATGTGGTGTCTGGTGGATCTTGGAAACACAAGATGTTTCATTTTTTCCAATTCCTAAAGGCACACATCTTTTTCCCCAACGCTGTCAGATATTGTCAATAGATCTCCCCTATCTAATTAGGTGGTTATTTAATCAATCTTTAGGCAGTAGTTTTTCATTTTAAAGGACCTTCTCAGGGAAAGGCTAAGTGCTCCTTTAAGATTCTGAGATGGTTTTCCATAGTGCTGTTCAAAGTCATCTTATAGCAAACTGTTGCAGCCAAATTTCTGAACCTCCTGATAAAAATCAAACACTTCACAGTATGCATTAAATATTCTCCTTCAGGAATAATTTTTGACTGAAAGTAAAGGAATTGCTCTGAACTCTTAACTTGGCCTAGTTTGGGGCGAGCAAATTGAATGACTGACACTTTCTGTTCGCAAATGAATTACTTGAGATTTTTCTTTGAAGTAGAGTTTGGGGATTTTTTCCCCAGTAACTTGTATAGTTTATTGCTCTAGTGAAATAGAAGCTTTTTGATGCAGATTTTTTTCTATATAATATCTAAATGGAGATGCTGATATTGTTTCACATGGTTGTGTGAGGTTTGTTTGCCTCGGGAGGTGAAAGTCTCGGCACTGCAGCAGCCTGTGGTAACAAGTGACACAATGTCCTGTGGCTGTGGCCACTGTGATGCGCCTGGGCTGCCTGTGTGGCACTGCAGGATCGGAGGCTGAGGCAGGCTGAACTACATCTGTGCTCCAGAGATACTGCACCTCTTTGTTGTTTTTAGCAAATGACTACCTAAAAATGGCACCAATAGGCTCCCGAGTGATCTTGTATTGCTCACTAGTTTTTGGTGGGGCCTTTTTGGTTGTTTTTTCCTAGTTCACTTGATTTTATCTTTTGTCTGAATCTATCCTTTTAGCTATTGGAGCTTCCTGGCTGGGACTAATGATGGCATTTTAGGCTATAGCAATTGCTGCTGTCTATTTTGGTTCTGCATTTACGGTCTCTTGTCACATGCATTCATCTCTGCTTATTCCCGTCGTGCTGTTCTTCGCCTGCTAAGCTGGGTAGTTTGTCCCAGGCTCTCCAGCAGCAGGCAGAGCCAGGCTCCTGGGCAGAGCCTTCAGGGCCTCCAGCTGGGCTGTCACATGGCCACACTGCTGATAAAATCAATTCCCACAGCCCAGGCCAGCCCAGTGTGCTGCCAGAGCCTGGCCCTGTGAGGCAGAGTCAGGTACGACCCCGCTGCCTGTGACTGGTCGTCAACTGTGGCAGGCTCAGGGCTGAGGGCACCCTGCACATACCGGAGCAGAGGGAGAGGTGACAATTCAAAAGATCCCGTGTGATGGTGATGCCAGTCACTGAGTGACAGTCTTCATCCTGCACGTGCAAAAATTGCTGGCACTAGAATGCATCCCCTGGTGTTTCTGGCACCTTTGTCAAGTAGGTCATCTGTAAATGTGTGACAGACAGGTCTGGTTTGGCACGCAGCTCTCGCGGCCCCCAGAAAGAGCCAGAGGCTCCCAGTACAACATGGGTTTATAAAGGCAGTAGTAATTTTCTGGAATATGCTGACCTTATAAAAAAGTCTCTCTCCATCTTTCTTGTAGGCTCCCTTCAGGTACTGGAAGATCACAATTAGGTCACTCCAAACCCTTCTCTTTTCTAGGGTAAACAATCCAAGTTCTTTTAGCCTTTCCTCACAGGAAAGGTGCTCCATCCCTCAAATCATCTTGGGGGCCTCCTCTGAACTCACTCCAAGATGTCAATGTCCTTCCTGTGCTGGGACCCCAGAGCTGGATGCAGCACTGCAGGTGGAGTCTCAGGAGAGCAGAGCAGAGGGGCAGAACCCCTCTCCTTTCCCTGCTTTGGATCCAGCCCAGAACAAGGCTGGCTTTCTGCCAGAGCACATGGCCAGGTCATGTACAGCCTCTCATCCACCTGCACCCTCAAGTCCTTCTGAGCAATACTGCTCTTGATGTTTTCATCCCCCACTCTGTTGATAGGTGTGACATACTGTGTTTTATTTTCCCAGTTTAATGTTACTCAGCCGTTTTCTTTGACATACTCAGTGGAGCATGTCAGAAGTGTATATTGGCTTTTAGAAAAGGTTTAAGCAGACTGGACCCATCTTGAATTCAGGTGCCAACACTGGGTATGCACTGACTTTTTCCAGTCAGAAGAGAGACCTGTGCCAGGTACTTGAAATTTCCAGGGGTCTTGCTTAACTCTAGAGTTGTGGTAGACTCATGAGCTGAGAGTCAAAGTTAATGCCTTGTGCACAGTCAGAACTTCCTCATAAAAAAGGAATTGCATATATAAAATTATTACTTCTCAGAATGGGCACCTGGGAGAAGTGATCACAGCACCAGTCCCATCAGAGTTCTATGAATGTTTGGACTATGCTCTTTAGTCATATGGTTTAGTTTTAGGTAGTCCTGTGAGGATCACAAAGTTGAACTTGATGATCCTTATGGGTCCCTTCCAACTTGAGATATTTTTTGATCTTATGATTCTATCATATTTCTTCACAGGGGAAAAATAGAGGCTGTCTCTTATGTGGCATTAACCTTATATCTCCTGCAAACAATGCAATGCCTTTCTTAATGCCACCAGAAAATGAATTATAGCAGTGTCTGTAACTTCATCCTATTCCACATGAATCATAAATTTTGTAATCTATATAGGTAAAAAAGTATTTCAAAACTGTTAAATATCCAGGAAGGATGTTAATCCCTGTTCTGTTTGATGAGTCTCTGCTCTAATAGTCTAACACTCTTAAATGTCCCTATAGACTGAGGTTGAATTAGTTAAGCTGTGTATACTGAATTCTCGTATATTCACAGTAGACAAGTAACAGATTATGCTAAGGAGAAAGAAAAGTAATTTCTATCCTCAATTGCCTAGCAAATGATAAGAATTTTGAGACTTAACTTCTCTCTTCTTTTATTTTTTTTTCCCTTGATTTAATTATGGAAGATTTGCTGCCTGCAAAAAGTGCCTGCCTTGAAAATTAAATCGATACACGTTCATGCACTGATCTTGTGTCACGAGAACAGGCAGTGGAAGCTTCCTAATTTTTTATTCCCAGCACCCTCCCTCCTGAAAGGAATGGTTTCGTTTGTTCTCCCTGTTCTCCATTTCCCCAAAACAAACCTATTTAGATACAAATTCTGTGCCCTGACCTCTCAATTGTTCAGCTTTTGAAAAGAGTGCCAATGAATTCTGGATGATTTTGTGGGTAACATCAGGCTCTAAGGTTTGTCAGTGAGAACAAGAACATCAGACATTTTTGATTAGTGGTCAGGGAGCACTTTCTGAATCATCTTAAGGGAAAGGTCTGGCACCATAAATCCCATGTTTTTATGAATAAAAGACTTCTCTCTGTGGAGTTAATAGCAATGCAGATGTTGAATCTCATGCTGTGTAATTCAGGCAAGATTAATAATTGTTTAAAAGCAACAATCTTGTATCTGGAAGACTGAGTCGTTTGTGATTTTTAGCACTGTTGTGGGGTTTTGCCTTTTGAAAGATTAAATTAGCTTTACATTATCCTGTGTTTTCATTGTTTTCTAACTCTATGACAGATTTTAGCTTACAGTATCAACATATACAGGTCGGAAGAGAAATGTTTTGTATTTCCTTCAGCACCCTGAGTCTGGTACTATTTGGTGGGGTTTTTTTAAATATCATGGATGATGAAATAAAGAGTGCACTTAATACATCTGCAAATGGTAATAAGCTCTAGGGAAAGGCCTTGAGTGCCCTGAAAGTATATAAGATAGTCTTGGCCAGTTGGTGGGATCACCTGAAAGAAAAAGGATTGAAAAAGGCTGAATGCTAACTGCAGTACTTCAATAAGAGGCTTGCTCTTCCAAACACAGGACAGGAAACGGGCCAGGCAGAAGCTCTGTGGGTAAGGAGCCAGTCATTGGCCTTGTATTGTTACCAAATGTACTGACCCCTGATACCATGGTGGGATATAAATGCGTGCCCTATTAAAAATAAGTCTGAGATATGCAAAGAATGCTTTTGCATGTCACTCAGCCCTAAAAATGCTTCTGCTCATGTACTGTGTCTGGTGTTGAGCACCACACTAAGAAAATTCTGGACCCAGTAGAGCAGGTCTAGAGGAGAGCAGTAAGAATAATCCAAGGTATGTGAGTACTGAGAAAAACTTTTAGAGAATTGGATATAATTAGTTAACTTAAGAAAATACTGAGCAGTGCCACAGTAACAGTCTTCAAAGGCCCAAAACATCGCCCCAGCATAGCACTTCTGGAAGCGAAAACAAGCATTGCAATTTAGAGTGGCGACTTTCTGGATTTGATCTGGCTGAAAGTCATTATTATTGTAATTTTATTTACAAATTGTAAGTATTAATACTTGAATATATAAATATTACAGTGATTTTGTACTTAAATAATAATTTGCCTTTTAAACTGTGTTTGCAAGTATTTACATGTACATGCATATATTGTGAGGCTTGTGGTTTGTTTTTTGTGGCGTTATCTCATGCCCTGGTCCACTCAACGAGTCTTAGGGGGAAGGCTTTTTGAATTCCTCTGGGCGATGTGTGGGAGAAACAACAAAATTCTCAGGAGGTTCAATAAAAAACTTTTATTTGCAAACTTTAGATTATTAAGGTAGAATAAGGTACTTGGCCAATTTTAAAACAACATCCAAACTAAGGCACTTGACAAACTTAACTTAGCAAACTTTAAGAAGTTAGTAATTATGTCTTCCCTGTAGTGCCCTGCTGCCATGGGTGGCTTGCTTTTGCCTTTGATCCAGAGCAACATCTGGTCTCCATAGCTTGAGGTGCATGTTTGGATCTTCATTTTTTGCAGATCTTGCCACAAAGAAGTAGCAGTTTATATTCACAATAAATTCTCTCTGCATAGTATTTAAGTATAGTTTTCTTGCGTTTCAGACCTGCAAAAGGATTATTACACTGACAGATTATATTTTTTTTAAATCAAAAAGAATACATTAGGTTACATAGTTTGACCTCTATCCTTACAGTATTGCCCAGCTAATCTTATAAAGAGCTGAGTCAATTTTCTTGAAGATTACTGTTCACCACTTCAGGTGTCAATACATGGACAATTCACCACTTTTGATTTATTCCACTGGTTATTTGCTTTAGTTCTGCAGGCTCTATGGGATTTTACTCAGGAGAATATCAGACAAGTCTCACTTGGGTCTCACTGCGGAAATGAACTTCCAGAGAATCCCACACAATTTTGCTATTATCTTACTTAGAGTTTTTTCAATTAAATCTGCAAGAACTGTTGCATTCTCCCCTCAATTTAATATGATTGTATGTTATTTCTGTAAATTGTGTCTGTGTGACAATTTCAAAGAGAATTTCTTAGTTCCAAATTGATGATAGTTGTAATATTGAGAGTAAGGTCACATGCTTGCAAATAAGCAAATGTGGGAGGGCAGAGTTTATATAAGAGTGAAAGAAAAGTATGCTGTTCATCTTCTCTCAACCCTTCTTTAAAAAGCAATGACTTCTGGTTGCTTCTGAGGTTCTTAGCTTGTATTTTTATCACTTAGCAACTTCAAATTTCACATGTTCCAAGTTACAGGGTTAAAACAAAAGTGAAGTCACTACCTGGTTCTTTTTAATGTGGGACATTATAAGGCTTGTTGTTCATAGAAAGAGGGGCTGGGTATTTACATTAAAGCATGAGAGATAACTTAAGACAAATGCTAATTACATTATTGCTCAGTAATTTTGCATAGTAAAACTTCATTACAAAGTCAGCTCCTGTTCACCTTAAGAGGAGCAGTCAGTAACTGTGATTTACAAAGCCATCAAAACTATGGAAATGCTTACTTTAATCAGAACTGTAATTATGAGGAAATTTGCTGCAGGAAAATTTACTGACAGAATAAAGATTAAAAAGATCTGAATGTTGTCTGCCAAAGTGCAGCAATTAAATTTTCAAGCCCAAGAGATCCTTGTGGAATGAAAAAAATAAAGTAAATTGTGTCCTTTGATTACAGTAGAGAAAATAAACTGCAACTGTTGTTGTAACTTCTTCAGATAATAGTAGCTAATGTCTACAAATGGACATAGATACATTCAATGAATGGATTTAATCCCCTCTCTGAGGCTGGAATTGCCTATCAATACCGCTACTTGTAATTAACTCCCTCCTATTAAATAATTCTCTTATCTAGAACGTAACTAAACCACTAATCTGAAGAACAATTTTCCTTATTCCCAGGGCTCCTGTAGCCCCTGCAGCTGCCATGTGGATACTTGTAATATTTAATGCACTTGTATGCACTTGTCTTTCCAACAATTTCTGTACCATTATCCCTTTCTTTCAGGAAATAAGTGTTGTCATCCCTATTGTGAGCAACCTGACAGAGCTTGGCTACCAAATAGAAAGGGGCAGTATTTATCAAGTGAACTACAGGACCTAAAATCTGTCGAGAAAACTGATGATTTTTTTTAAAAAATTATCTTAAATTGAAAGATTTATTTTTCAGATAGTGGATTCCCACCAGTAAGAAGAATGATCTTATGAGGCAAAAATAATCGCGTTTGGAGCCTTGTGAAGTTGCATTCCCACACTTGCTGATGCAGCTGAATCACAAGGGCATGTGGAAATGGCACAGTGCAAAACAGTCCCCGTGTTAGCTTGAGGCCCAGTCTGATCTAATTAACCCTGCTCAGAGGCAAGGTTAATGAGCCTGGGTACAGTCCGGCACAGGAGCTTTTGTTTTCAACTTGCTTGGAGCTGCCCTAAGGCTCCGTTGTAGGAGTGCAGCAGAGACGTGCAGGTTATTAAAATACAAACATGTACCGAGTGCTCAGGATGCTCGTGTGGTTTAACACAGTGAGATCTCGTCATTAATGGCACTCACTCTCCTGGGCTGAGTAACTCTGTCAGAGCTGTAACTGTGCAGTCCTTTACTTCCTTCCCCTTTTCCCACTGTCTAGCTTGTCAAAAAACAGATATTAATGAACTGTCTCACTGGTTTTATTTCTAACTTCAAATACTTAATGAAAAAATGAGTTTAGAATAACTTTTTTTTTCCCCTGTAAAGGTACATTTAATAAAAATCACAATAGTTATGGAGACAACACATAATTTATAAATTAAATAATAGTAATTCTAGTATTCTAGTAGAATAAAGTGGATAGTCTTTCTTCTAAAATTATTTGTGACTGTTATCTTGGATGGTTTATGTCAAAGGAAAGCAATTTATTTCACGTTAATTGGGATATACAAGTGTGGAAAATTATTTGTTTTTCCTGGGATATTAAGCTATGGTCTTTCAGACCAGTAAAAGATCAGTGTCATAAAACAGTTTACCAGTGAATAATTTATATTTTTAATTTCTGTCTCTTTGTGTGTCACTGGATTTCCCATGTGGGGATTTCCCATGATCAGTTTTCTCTATTACTGCATTCACATTGGAATGGTAAATAATTAATGTTCTCCTTTCTTTCCCAAACCAGTCCCCTAATATTGACCATTTTTTCTTATGGAATTGCTTACCTTCATCTCGTGGTCCCAGGTTTCTTAGCTCCGGGTGTTTTATATCAGTTTTCTAAAATGGGATTTTTTTTCCCCCCAATCCATTATACGGTTTGATATTTCAAGTGAATAGTTCCATGTATGAATTTCAAATTCATACATATTTGAACTAGTAAAATGCATTTATTGAAAAGTTTGCAGAGTAAATATAAAAATTGATACTGATTAGTCCAAATATAATTTCTAGTCTGTGTATTTGCTATCAATTTGTTCCAGCACATGCTTTCATCTATGTCATGTACTTAAATGTTTTAGCAGAATTTGTTATAAAATGGGTTTGCTACTGAAATGTCAGCTCAATCTCACTTTTGGCTTAGCTATATTGAAAACTGATAGTAGTGGTAATAATACTTAATGAAATGTCATCTGAATAGCTAAGTGATCTGGGGGTGCTTGGAAAAGAGAATAGATATAACTCTTCTCATCTGCAGAGGGGGAAAACTGAGGCCTAAAAAATAAGTGAAAACTTGCCCAAAGTCACTCAGGACTCTGAAAGAAAAGTCAGAATTACTATAAAGGTGCTTCAAGTTCCATTTTTCATCTTGCCGTTATAGGATCCATTGTTCAGTAAGCAGAATCTGTGGCAAACATGTCATGGATCCGATGTAACCCTTTAAGAAAGAGAAATAAATTGTTAATGGTAAAGTGATAACTTTCTTTTAGATTTTCCTAGGGCTTTCCTCCTTTCAGTTCATTGCTTTTGCAAAAGTTCTACATATCCACTAAATATTTTTAATGAATAAATTAAAATTAAGAAATAAAAACCCTACATCCAATACCTGGGAAATCAGAAAATTTTGTCATAATTTATTTTCATTAGATTTGTTCTTATATTTTGTAAACCAGACCAAATCCAATTGAAAAACATAAGGTTTCCCTTGCTAACGAAAGGCAAGGCTGTCCTCATTATGTTTTTTCCTTCCTGATTATTTTCTCAGATTACCAGTGCATACAAAATGCTTCATGGCAAATTTGCCTTTTTATTTATGTATCTGAGCACTTATTAATGCTGGCCCTTAGTTCAGGACTTCAGAATTCAGGAAGGTATCAATAAAATCGTCAAGTAAAGTCGTATTTGTCTCAGGTTTCTGATAGATACATAGTATTTATGTGTTTCTCTCTTAAGTGTTGTCCAGGCAGAGTGGTGTGCTGTTCTCTGCCATCAGTCTGTGTGTGTGTAAACGCAAGGAGTGAAGCTGTACAGGTTTGTGTGGTAGCCCATGTAAGCTGCAGGGGTCAGACTAATTTTCAAGCTGTATAATGTTTTGAGGTTGCATTCTCATTATCACACCCTTGTGGTAACTTGGGAGTAACATCAGTATTACCTGAATTGTCTGTCAGCAGGACAGAAAAATATCTTACTTCACTGAGGAGCTTTCGCTAGAGAGAGAGCACTCATAATTCCCAAGATTATACAAGTACAGTCACCTTTGGTGTTCTGAGTGCAGCTTGCCTCCCAGGACAATCCTGCTGGCTGTCTGCACAAGAGCTTCCTCAGCATTGTTTCTTCTGTTGTTTCCAATTTCTTTTGTTCTTGATGCTCCTAGTCTTTTCTCAAATCAGTTTAAATTCTTCCATCCCAAGAGTCAGTGAGGAAATCCTTTAGGTATAGATTGGTTTTTACCTAAATGGAGAAAGGATTGTGTTGCTGTTTCACAAGAGGGTAAAGGAAAAGTAGATTTGTTGCAATGGCCTTTTTTTTTTCTTCTTTGAAATATATCTGTGGTTTCTTATTCTTTAAAACCACAGTGGAAGCTTTAGATGAAAGAGTTACATGCATAAGTTCAAAGCCTCTCCTGGTTGATCAGTATTCCCACAAGAAACATGGATGAGAAAACGAGGATGAGCAGAGCTGGACTTATCTCATCAGCTTGGCTAAAAGGAAATAATAGGAGGGAAAAAGTTCCTTTTTGTTTGTTTACTAGCTTTCATTTTTATTCCCCTCCAGGCACGAAACAAGCAAATGGAGCTCTATTTAAAAACAGAGCATGCCCTTGCTCCCACACACCATCTTTTCATAATCAGTACCTTGGTAATCTTGTGTTAGACTTTCTTTATGAGCATTTTCAAGGATTGAAAAAATTCTAAAAGAGCACCTGGGGGAAAACTCTGCAGTCTCAGGAAAGATAATTTTCTACCTGACTGCATAAATAAGAGAAAAAAATTGGTGTGTTGAACTTCTTGTATGTGTTTCTATTTAGGCCATGATTCAGACAATTGTTTTTCCATAGGGTCAGGCTTCTATCTGAGCTCTTCAGAGTACTTCATCCCTGTGTGTGTACATTCATTATACCATCATAAAACAATATCCAAAAGGAATTGCAATGAACTGCAGTGGATTTCCCCAGACTTCAGGATTTAACAGTGTGATCTAGGTTATGTCCTTTGCAGCTTTCTTCAGCCAATGACTTTGCTTAATGAAGCTGTGGAAATATGAAAAGCAGATATATTTTTCTTATGCCTTAGGGAACAGGACAACCCTTAGTTGAGATGTTGGGAAGAAACTGCCTGATCTGCAATTGCCTGCCTCAGATTTTCAAGACCTGACAGTTCTGATAGCAGCCTGTTGGAGACACAGCAGTGGAGTAACTAGGTTGGTTGCCAGCTTTTAAGTAGTTCTCAATGTTCTGATAATCCTTTTTTCTTTACGTTCATAAAGACATGTAAGTTAGAGTTGCTTCAGCCGTAGGTGATTTGGTGATTTGGAGCAGACTCATCATCATGAAAATGCATACCTTACAAAAGGAACTCCATCAGAAAATGGTCCCGTGCTTTTAAGCTTTGCTGTACAATGCGCTTTTTTCATTGCTCATTTGTGGAGGTAAAATGTAATTCCCTGAAATATACTTTCCATTCACTGTCAGTACAACATAGAACAGGATGTCATACTAGTTCTGTCGTTTGCCACTATTAAATCAGAGGTTTGTTAGCAGCTCTGAGAACTGATAATTGAGATTGATGAAGTGATTTAAAGAAAATACCAGTTTGTAATTAAATAATTGTCTGATGTACGGGCAGGTTTTTAACCATACTTGGTCTTTATATTTGTTGAGTATCACAGACTGAAGATGAGAACTAAGAGATCTCCTTTGTCTAGCAGCACAGTGGGTTACATAAAAGGCACTTAGTGAAATTTTCCCATTGCTAGTTGACAATGTTTGCACCTCTCATACTTAGTAAGAATCACTGGATCATTTTTGCCATGTTCTTTTGGAAGGATGATAAATTACTGGTTGACTTTGCCCAACTGCAGAGCACAGATGGAATTGGTGTGATGGCTAATGAATCTTGTACTTGTGTGTCTATCAAAAGCAGTAGCAAACAACTGCTGCGCTCATTTACTGTCCCAGTGACCAGATACTGGTGGATTCAAAAAAGATGATCAGACCATTCCTTTGGCAGAAAGTCCTGTCCTATGCTGGCTTCTCTGGTTAGGAACCGAATTCCTGTTATCACTGCTAAGAATCCCTACCGACAGCATCTGCTTGTTGGCTCAAAACTTGGAGGAAGTCCAGAGGAATTTTAGTTCAGAAATACACAGTTTACTAGTTACATAGTCAGTATTCACTCATACATACCCTCAGGGTTTTTGAAGGGTTTATCTCTCACAGTGTCTTCATTATGGGAACTCATACTGGATGTTTAAAAATTGAGATAACTGGTACAATTTGAGTGACATGCCATGCTATTAAAACCAGAATTCTTAAGGAATATGTAAGGGACGGTGGTCAAAGAGAGAGGGAGGTTTATGATTATGCAGAAATTTCATGTTCAGTTCTGCTGATAAGGGACAGTTTCACTCCCAGAATGTGCCCCACTGCAGATCAGCGTGACAGAAAATGGGTCAGGTTGGAAGGGACCACAGTGAGCCACCTGGTCCAGCCTCCCTGCTCAGGCAAGGTTGTCATAGACCACATGGCACAGAATTGTGTCCAAATGGAATTTCTAGAGTCTGCATCCACAGATGAGAGATGGACTGATCCTTCTCTGAGCACAGGCAGCAGCAAGGAACCCCTTTCACTCTAGTTTCATGGTTCCTAAAGTCTACCTACGATCTACCAGAGATTAACCTTCCTCCTGAGACTTACAGACTGCGTTCAACCTCTTTTCAGTTATCTCAGAAAGCTTTTAATATAGTGTGATCTATAAGAAACAGGGACAATTTCCCCATTTCACCACCCTCACCTCTGAAATACAAGATAGGCTATAACCGTGAAAGCAGGGAGTTTGTATGGAAGAGTTGGCCTTCAAGACATAAAATTGGAGATTGCTGTGTTGTGTTATCCCACTGACTTGTTTCAAATCAGGTTTGGGAGACTCACCACTGTTAGAGGACTGAGCCATCACATGATCTTCCCACAGGGTGTTCTTCAGGACTGGACTCAATGTGGTGACCTGAAGAAAAATTTCCACCTTACTGCAACTTCCATAAATAACCAGATTTGCTCTCCTGGTTGTTTGCTGTCTTACTTGACCTGTCTTTTCATTTTGTACAGTAAATTTGCACTGTTAGATAGTGCTTCTGCTGCCTTTTGGAAGCTGTTCTCCAGACAGTCTTTGTGTCTGGTGCAGCTACACGCATCTGTTTTGTGTTCATAGATGCCTAAGGCTTTAACAGAGAGTCTTTGTCACCACCAGGCTAAAACTGGCATATGGCTGTTATGGGGGAGCTGTCAAACCACTGAGTGTCTGACTCTTGCTGTTCAGATTAAGTTCCAAAAACAACACTGCTTCTGTGAACAAAGTCCAGTCCATAATTGCATTGCAGAAAATAAATGCAGATACAAGATCTTCTGCTCTCTGCCAATATAACTATGGTTGTATACACCTAAAACACTGTCTGATACGAAATTTAATGTGTTTTTATTATGGGAGGTAAATGGATGTTTATAATTTTTTTTAAAATTTTTTTTAAAAATTTAATTTAAATTTTAAGAAAAAAAGTCTCTTAAGCCAGAGAGGATGTGAATAAGAGTAATTGAAAAGCTGAGAAGAAGTGGTAATTTTGGTTTTAAAGGATTTATTTAAGTGAGGGGACAGAGCTATAAAAATTTTGGGGTTATGTTATATCCTCAGTTTTTAAGCAGAATTGTCCTTTGAAATCAAGGATGTGGTGTCACCTGGGTTTTGATCAATGCATAAAAAGTTACTGCATTTGAAAGTAAATTCACACTGGTAACTATCCTGACATCCTGTCCAGAAGGAGCAATTCCTTTATAATTTGCATTCCTTATTCTTTGTCAGGTTGGGCTAGGGTGGCTGTGAGGCACAGTTTGCTGAGGTGCTGGGGAGGGGACAGTAATTCAGGCGTTGAAAAAGGCAAGGTGCTGCTGCTGAAACATCATGTAAGAGACACAGACGTGTTGTGTTGGTCTGACATGCAGATTTACAGTCATTACTGTCAAAACAAAAGTCAGCATTTCACAGGGAGGGAAAAAACCAAACAGATACCATAAACATAAAAGTAAACATCAAATATTTCACCTTATTAGTTCTTAGTAGTATTAGGGAGGCAGGGAGCATGCCAATGGGACATAATATTTATGGGACATAATATAATGGGACATAATAATTATGACATAATGAACCTTTTTGACAATCTGTGCTTCTCCACTGGGCAAGAACCACTGAGAAGAGGCAGGCTTGGATTGTAATCCAGCCTCCTATTTTTTTATTTCTGTGGATATGTTTTCAAACACTGATCACTGAGTGAACCTCAAAGTTGGTGGAATGTTTGTAAACCGGAGGATTAAAGTGGGTGAAGTCTTTAAAAAGGAATAGTTTAATCCTGTACAGTACAAAAGAAAAACAAAACCCTTCATTTCAGTGCTTGTGCTCCACTTCTCAGTGACTTTTTTTAATGCAGAAATGGCCATAGTTGTAACAGGTCCCAAGTAGTAATAAATTAGTATTGAATTTAGTCCACAGAATTTGCACACATCTCTCCAGGTCTGTAGCATCCCTACATTTCTTACACTAAGCTTGTAACGGATTGTTGTGCCAGTCTGGATAGGACTCTGTATGGCACATGCCAGCAAGAACTTGAGTTCAGTCAAAATTAGGATATGAACTAATGCTTCCAGTGTTTAACCTGATGTACCTGCAAGCTCTCCAGGATTTGTGTGGCTTACAAATGCCATGCACGTGACCACAGTAGGACATGTTGTGAGTTAGATTCATGTTTGCTCCTTTGGAAGGTACAGAAAACAGCAATGTCATTTTGCTCAAGTGTTTTAGCAGTCAGGGTTGCAGCTTTGTTCCAATGGGAGACAGATTTATCAAAGCAGAAAAGGCTTCCCACCATATGCAGCAGCCATGATTCTTTGCTGCCTCTTAGCAGTTTCTGTGACTAGCTTCTAAATTTTATTGAAAATATAAGTTTTATTTGAAATCTTTACTTTCTGATGTCCTCGCATTTTTGGGGGTAAGGAGGATATTTGAGTGTTCTGTAGGATGAGGATATTTTCATTCTGGATTGATTTTGTGTGAGTATGGTCAGTGGTTGCCAAAGAGGGTATTGCAGCTCCCTAAGCACCAGCTTACCTGGTGCTTTGACACTGTAACAGCAGCTGAGGTTTGTGTTTGCATGTTCCTAAGGAAACAGCAGTTCCTAATGTATTTTGTAATGCAATTT
This sequence comes from Daphoenositta chrysoptera, assembly GCA_013397915.1. Classification (NCBI taxonomy): domain Eukaryota; kingdom Metazoa; phylum Chordata; class Aves; order Passeriformes; genus Daphoenositta; species Daphoenositta chrysoptera. The sequence continues at coordinate 32,084 of VZRO01002606.1, forward strand.
TTACTTTGCAATGGCTTTTTCCAGACTGGTAAAATCTCTGAGGCAAAGGACCCTTTTTTCATGCTATTTTTTTGCACAGTGAATCATTCTGAAAGATAAACCAGAAATTAAAACTACCCAATGGCAATGTGATGTTCTTCTGAAATAAAAATAAATAAATGAATAAATAAAAAATCAGTATGTATTTGGAATAGAAAGTTATTTGCATGGGTTTAATATCCTCATGGATGAGAGTCTCATGATATTTTGGGACTCCCATTTTCTTAATTGTGCTTATAGAAGTTCCCCAGGTGGAAGACAGATGAGGTACTGGCTGAATAGTGGCTGAACCTGCATTTTAGCCCCATGAAGTTAGCTGTGTAATGAGATTATAGAGCTGTGGACATTTCCAACTACAGCCATAATGCTAGTAGCAATTTGAAGAGCATAACATGTCTGAAACTGTAACAAAGAAATTGAAAGCCAGGAAATAAATCTTGGACAAAATTCCCTGATTTTTTTTTTCTTTCTTGTTTTTTGTAGTCTAGGCACTTAACAGACCCTGAGGTCTGTTGAGATCTGTGATGAGGGCGTTTGTAAAAAAGTAGATTTTACCTAAGGCAGATGAAAGTCTTTAATGTACAGTCACTAATAAATGCATGTATTTTGCTCACACAAACATGTTTTGCTACAGAAACTTGTTCAGCACAGGAGTAATCTGACTTCTTTGTGCACAGACATGGCAGAAAGTCTCTTGCTCCTGTTACAACTGCTTGGGTATAAACCCAGTGTATGTAGAGAAACAGTGAACAAGAATGTTATGTGGGTAAATGACTGGTGTTTGCTTATTGTTGCTTTGACACAGTTGAAACATGAAGCAGAACTTCCAAAATCATACAAGATTTTTGAACTTATATGCCACCATTATTGCCTGGAATCAAAGATGTTCTTCTTTGGGGAGTTATTTACTTGAATGAAAGAGTTGCCAGTTTCAGGAAGAGCAATGTGAAGTCGTTTGTGGTGATGGAGGAGGTGATGGAGGAGGTCAGATTTCTGATTCGTTGGTGGTTAGAAGGGAAAAAGCATTAAAAAACAAAATAGAGGAAAAAATATTTTTGAGTGGGAGGAGGACAATGCATTATCTACAAAGGATCTCAATGGAAAATCCTGCCTTTTTAAACATACTGATGAAGTAAAAGGGACAGTTAAAATCCATACACATGAATGGTGGCCCTCAGCCTAAATACAAAGGTACTTTCTTCCAATGTAATATCGTTCTGCTTTTAATTTTCCATGATCAGAAGTTGCTGTTTAAAATTTGAGATACTTTGGACTCGTGTTTGTCAGGGCCTCATCTTCAATGCTGGCTTCTTTTCTCTAGGTTAAAAGCAGCCATAACCCAGCAAAACTCTAGGCTTGCCAAAATTTGCACACGCACTGTATTTGTGTGTGTATGAATTCCATAGCCCCAACATATTGTATTTTCACATTTTCCCCATCTTTGCAAGTATTTCCTTATGGCTTTATCAAATTGCTGGGTGGCTTGTTTAAGTGCATCCTGCTCCATAGGTTGTTTGGTACAGTGATCAGCAGGACAATATATGGACTGAGCATAACCATTAGGTTTCTGGCCAAAATGGGTGTCTTTGAAGAGAATTTCAGTTGTTTATACATTTCCTTTTGGAGAAAATTGACGCACAGAACGAGTTATTTCACCTGTGTGTTGAGTTGTGTTTTTTGGAAGAAAGTTTTTTATTATCTTTTGTATGGAAAATTATGTAGAACTTTGAGGCAGCTGAAGGGTCACAGATCATGAACTGCTCAGAGGCAGCTGTGCAGGGCATGCAGGGGTTTCTGCTTTATGCTAAAGGAAATAAAGTCATGCTTGGGAGGCTTTTTATGTTCAGGAATGTGTTCAGCTGTAGTAAAAGTACTTCCTCTAGAGGCTGGTACTGGTTTTCAGAGAGGGAAATCAGTAATTTCTGTAAGCAGCCAATCCTAATATAAACACTGGCAGTTTTCACAGGACTAATTGATGTATTAAGCTTGTTCTGCTGAACCGTATGCAACAGATTAAGGTCAGCAACATTTTTCAAACACAAAGGACAAAAAGCAAACTACATGCAAGCATAGTTCTGGTGTATAACTGGAGCTCATGATAAGGTTCACAATATCTTGCCACTATGACAGCGACACCATTTAGAGACTATGACAAGTAATTTGTAACAGAAATCACTACCAATGAGCACAGCAAACTCAGCTTGGTGAATAATGTGTTCAGTGACTACTACCACATTTTCTGCTGTGGCCTGTGAACGAGCAGACTTGGGTTATGGATGTTGCTTGAGGGATTTATGTACATCTGCTTCTGTCACTTCTGTAGTGCTTCCCAATATTCCATTGGGAAGTGCTTCACTATTGTGCGGTATCTATGTGGTATTTTCGACTAACATGGCATCCTGTGGTTTTAAGTCAGAATAGGAGGGTCTTCTATAGCTTTGCTCCAGATCTACTGTACTACTGCAAATTGATATAATTTATTGCTAGAGTTTCATCAGTGAGAAAACCCCACTTTTCAGATTGATGTAAAGGCTCCCCTGAAGGATGGGGAGCTGGAAAGAAAGAAGAATGCTGACATGTTGATTTTTTAATGCTTGCTGTTAATAAAGCCAGCTGCATTGCTCCAGCAGCTATGTGGCTAACACAAAGTTTGCCTGGAATCACATGCAAAAATGCTTTTCATAATAAATTTGCTCTGCTAACCTCAGCACTTTTTAGTCTCTGAGGTACACTTCCATCTCTGACAAAATTGAAATTCAGTGCCATTGGAGTTGTTCTATGCCTGGAGAAGAGTGACTGAAAGGAATGAATTTATGATTTCCTAACTGTGTTAAGAAAGGAAAGTATCAGACTATGAAACAGGAGCAGTAAACTTCCTGTGTTCCTAAAATATTTATTAAATGGATATCTAACACCTTCAACCAGAAATATGGCACCATAGCATGAAATTATTCGAGATAAAGGGTGCTGGCCTAATGCAGTCCTTTGTGAAATACCACATGACCACATGATAGAGTCAGGTGATGTTTAAATATCAGGAAAACAAATAGCCCTAGTGCAAAGGGCAGGGTTTCTTATAGCAAGTGTAGTGTAGCCAATGAACGTTATGGACATTAAGATTTGCCCTGCAGTAAGGTACAAATATCTCTCCACCCAAACAGCAGCTATGCACCCATTTCCAGAACGTGAATGGTAAAGTAGGCGATATCCACTGGGTGGCCAAAATTACTTCACATTAATTAATCTGCTTTGAATAATGGCATTTATCTATTTCTTCCTTAATGATCCCATTTTCTTGCTTACTTTTTCACACAACTGTCTTTAAGTTCTTGTTTGAAATACCTATGGGTATGTATTCAGGTGTGCTGGATTTGGCTGGGGTAGAGTTGATTTTCTTTGTGGTGGCTGGTACGGGGCTGTGTTTTGGATTTGTGCTGAACACCAGGTTACAGTAAAGAGGTGTTTTAGTTATTGCTGAGTAGGGCTTACACAGAGCCAAGGCCTTTTCTGCTGTTCATATCACCATGCTAGTGAGGTGACTGGGAAGCTGGGAAGGAGACACAGCAGGGACAGCTGACCCCAACTGACCAAAGGGATATTCCACACTGTGTAACATCATGATCAATATATAAAGCAGGAGGAAGAAGGAGGAAGTGGGGACATATTGGAAGTGATGCTGTTTGTTTCTCAAGTCACCATTAAGTGTGGTGAAACCCAGCTTCCCTAGAGATGGGTGAACACCATGGAAAGTGGTGAATCAATTCCTTATTTTGCTTTGCTTGTGTGTGCAGCTTTTCCTTTCCCTATTAAGCTGCCCATATCTCAGCCCATGAGTTTTCTGGCTTTTACCCTCTTGATTCTTTCCCTGACCCCACTGGTGGGGGAGTAAGGGAGCGGCTGCTTGGGACTTAGCTGCTGGCTGGGGTTAAATCACAGCATCAGATTTCACCAATTTTCACACTGTTCTCAAATTTTGACTGGCTACTTAATTTACTACATGAATGTATGAGCCTGTGTTCCTTTAGCATCTTGAAGACACTGGATGATCTGAACAAGTTATGCATCCGGGACCAAAATAATAATGGTTATGTTTAATCAGTGAAGGGCCCTAAACGCTGAAGTCCCAGCTGGTTTTATGTTCAGCAGTGGTTTAGTGTTATCAGTGGGCCTTCTGTCATGAGGAGATGACTCTAGGAAGAGCTCTGCTGCCTCCCCAGCCAGGTGTGCCTGTCATACAAGAACCATTCCCATCTGAGAGGAGAGCAGAGTTGAAAGAAGGGCATAGCTCCATACTGATGTATTTGCAAAGGGAATTTTCTGGGCTAAGGAGAATACATGTTGACCCAATCGAAGGCAATTTTATGATCCCTTTCATGCCACTTAGTTTCTAAATAAATACATTGCAGGACAATCTTGTCTGGAAAAGAGCAATAGTAGATTATTAAAACCAAAAGATAAGGAATAAGCCAAGTTGTTGAGCTCTGCATATTTTACATTGTCTGCATATAAGTGAGTTACATTTTTAAGGGGAGTAAATACAGAGCATATCACTGATATGCAAGCCTAATTAATTAAATTCAACCAGATAAACCGGACAAAACATGAGACTTTATTAAATCCACCAAAGTTCATGTGGATTTTTCACAAAACCTCATGCAAATAAATACTATCTGGCATCATGCCAGCAAATCTGAAGTGTTCTGGACTATATAATTTTTCAGGGGTAACCAATTACCTTAATCTTCTATGATTTGAGTTCCTAGTATGAATAAACAACTTTAATATCACTCTTTATCCTAAAATACAACTGAATATCATTGTTTTAAAGTACAAGAGCCTTGAATCTCCTCTCCTTCGGGGACAAACTACTGGCTTCTGTCAACTGTTGTACTCTGATAACTCCTCTTTGCAAAGACCTCCTTTTCCCAAAAAAGTGCTTTATTATATATATGCTTGGAAATAGGTATTTTGAACTCAATTATGTAAGCAATCTATAACTATGAAGTTGTTAGCTTACATAATTGAGTATTATGAGAATTAGCTGTTAAAAAAAAAAAAAGACAGTGAACCAGCTGAAGGCTGTTTACTTTCTAGGATACAGAGAGCTGTTTTAACTCTATTTTCTCTAGCTTTTAATTAGCATTATAGCTAAGTGTCAGTTCTGGTGGGAAGGAGTTACTTGACTCAGATGTCTATGTCTGTGGTTGTTCACTCCATGCTTCTGTTACACTCTGTGTAGAAAAATGTCTCATGAACTCTTTCAGCTGTGTACCTTGTAGTTTAGAGAATCCTTCTTGTAGCTCCCTAAGCAGTGTTGTGGGATGCACCCATTGTTTAATCCGTGTGAATTTGATGTGTGGTGTTCTTCAGCTGCACCGTGGCTTTGCACAGTGAACAGCAAACCCAGAGTGTCCTACAGTGTGAGGGTGAAAGGTGACAAACAGGGTCCCTGACCAGTGAGGAGGCTGAGGAGCTGTTCCCCAGCTGGGAGGGCTTGTGCAAGCAGAACTCTGGTTTCTGCAGCATGTGAGCAGAGTTAGCCTTGTTACTGATCGCAGCTGCGCGGGTGGAGGGGGAAGCTGAAGGAATACAAGCCCGTACGCCGCCTCTTGCTTTTAGCCTGTAGCATTCCAGCAGAAAATAGTTGCAAAGAATAAGGTTTTTGTGCTGAAGATATAAAAGTGGTCTTGGCTCTGCCCTTGAGCAGAGAATGGGGTTCTGTGTAACCCAGGCAATTCGTTAGCCTGTTCTTTGCAAGACTTGAGGGAGTTAACCTCAAAGAAAGCCCATGACTTTGTCCTTACCATTTCTAATATAAAATTACCTTTTTATTTTATTTCTCTTCTCGCTTATAAATGTACCTCCCGTCTCCTATTCTTTCTCTTCCTTATCTAATTATATTTTTAAAAGGTGCCATTTTCTGCAGATTTTGAGAGGCATCAGCAGCTCCCTTTCTTTTGGCATCCGAAATAAGATGAGCACTCACTGATAGCAGTATAGCAGTAGGAGGTTAACAATCACCCGCTTTAATCAAAAAACTTTACATTTCAAATGTAATCTAGATCTAGGCTGGGGAGAGCTTTCAAAAAGCTGTGATATTGAACAAAATGGCTGCAGCTTAGATGTTATAATTGGCTATTTTAGGTCATATCATAATTCATTTCTATGGATGCTTTTGATCAAATGAGAAGAAAATATATTTAAAACAACTGCTGTAATTGAGATTAAATACTATACTTTTATTGTATTTTTAGCTTCTAATAAGCTATTACATTTTTGGAGTCACTTTCTGTCTTACTATAGCACCTCCATTCTTGACCACATCTATTCAGAAAATATACTGGTAACATTTTTTAGAATAGAACGCATTTTATTTCTGTTGCTTCAGAATTTGCAAAAGAATGTATTTTTATTGCCTTTTTAACACTTTGGATTTATAATGGTCCAGTGAGCTGTAAATAAGGACAAAGACTAAAAAAACCCTAACAGAAAAAAAATTTTAAAAGTTCATGCATGGCTTACAGTTCACTATCTTCTGTGGCTTGAGGACCAATGCCCCTGACCACTGAAGCAGGCATGAATTTTGCTGCTGACTTTGGAAGGGGTAGGTAGAGTCCTCATAGCTCTGCTCAGACCCTAGTACTTTCAAATTGCATTACTCAGTTCCTCACAAAAGGGTCTTGGTTTCTTCCAGAGTTTGACTTTCCAGCAGGTGATTTGGCCACTGTCTACAAATAAAAAATGCATTTCACTTTGAAAGTTAGGACTTAGGAAGTAAGTACCAGCTTCATGCTACTAAGAATGGACTTATAAGGATTTACCAAATTCATCCATGCAACTCTGGTTTAATTGCTCCTGCATTGCTGGGAGTAATATTTTACTGACAAATATTCAAGTACCACAATTTAATCTTTATGACTTCTCTTGATGATATGTGTGCAAATCATGTTCTCTGCCTGACAAAGCAAAGATCACTCTATAAGCCTTCCTTGTCCTTCTCTTCTCCTCAAAATGCTTTTAGAACAACAAGCAAAAAACAAAAATCCATAATGGGAGCAGGTTCCATGTTACGGTCTTTGCTGTTTATCTCATCCTGTTCTTACTTGTTCTGAGGCTGTTAAGGAGTCAGTGAGCATTCTTTGGCATGAAGAACAGAGTAACAGACCATGCTATTGCTATGAGGACTCTGCTCCATCCCTTCTGTTGACAAGGGCAGCTACTGAAGGAATGTATCTCCCATCCATATTGTGGCACTGGGATAGTTGGATCAGTATCATGCTCATGGTGGTTTATGTTGATAGCTGTCAATGGTTGTCTTTGGGTGAGAGAGATATTGTTCAAAACAAAGATTAATTAAATTACGTTAATTTTGGTTTGCATTACATGCTTAAGGCAAAAGAGCTCCTGTACTCTGGATAATTTTGCCGTTGATGAACCACCCTTGTGATTACTCTGATGGCACTTATTTTGTGAGGTTTAATTATATTTTCCTTCAGGTTTGACTTGTCTACTAAAACTAACATTAAGTTAATGTAAAGTATTCCCTTTTTTCTCCCTTTATTCCTAAAGCAGCCTTTAGGAAGGATACCAGATACCTTGCAGAAGATACCAGATACCTTGCTTTTCTTATTAATTCCCTTTCAGAAATCCATGCTGACTACTCCAAATCACTTTCTTGGTCTTACATGTTTAAAAGTAGTTTCCAGGATTATTCACTCCATCAGGGATTGAGTTGAGGTTGACCACCTATAGTTCCCCAGATCCTTCTCCTTGCCCTTCTTCAAGATAGGAATGACATTAGATTTCTTCCTGTCCTCGGGAGCTTCCTCTGATCACCATGACCTTTCAAAGATAATTGAAAGTGCCATTGTATTGACACCAGCCAGCACCTTTAGCACTTGGGGATGCATCTCATCCTAAATACCTCCTCACCTTTTCCCTTTTATCTATAACTTGCAAATAACACTAATGAATTAAAAATATAACTATATCAAAATGGCAACTATTTCACAACCATCTTTTTCCCCTTAAAGACATAGTTATCTTGCTCTGCTCATCTACTGAGCTCTTGCCCAGTGGTAATTTATCAGGTACAGAGTTTAAAATCTTTGACAAACATAACAGAAAACATCAACTATTTCTCTTAGAGCAAGGAGGGAGGGAGTTTGCATTTCTAATTTTATGGTGATAATTATCCTACTGCCATTATTCTGTCTCATGCTTCAGCACAGATTTATAAAGCTGATATCATATGCCTCCTAGGCTGGCTCTCTGAGAAGTGGATAAAATTGCCTTTTTACAAGCCTGCAGGGAAGAGCTAATTCAACCAGGTTAGTCATGATTTATGAGCATTTATCCTAATCAGCTTTTCTGACAAGCCTCCCATTGGGATGAACCACTAGGTTTGAAGCAGACACAAAAATCTAGTTTCATTTCTCATTCTGAGATGTGCAGAAGTTTTCAATTCAGAGACTTCCATCTGAAGACTTGGTAAAACTGACTTGACTTGACTTGACTTGTAACTACTTTGGAAAGTTTCTAGCTATTTCGAATCTGTTTTCAGCAGCTTCTTGGGGCCACCAAATGAAGTGTACAGCTCATCTGTACTTAGTGTTAGGGGTGCTGCTGAGCATTCAGGTGGTGCTTCACATTTTAAATAAATACCAATCTTAATGGTTATTATCATTCCAAAAACAACCTTTTGGGGTAATGAACTCTTTGAAATGTAAGGAAATGGAAGCAAGAAAATGAAATATTCTCACAAACAAAAGATTGAAAAACCTTTGGGCTGCCCAATCTTATTCTTTTCCCTGTTTTCCTTCAAGCAATGGATTTTTTAAAATAATGTAAAAAAAAAAAATCCATCATTGCACACTGAACAGTTGCTGACTTTGGGGGACACTTGGCAACTGTTTCTGAGATGGAGAAGTATGTGATGGGCTTCTTTGATGTTCTGAATAATGATTTTCCACCTGGACCTAGTGATGGTTTTATTGCCTCATGTCCACAAGCAATGTTATCTTCTGTGACATTTTTTCTGGTTACTCCCTCCAAGAGTGACATTTAGAAGGAGTTAAATGTTCGTTAGATGGAAGATGTAATTCTGATGTGTTTAAGTGCCTACACATCTCCTGAGAGCACTGGACTTTGCTTTTTGGGGAGGGCGATGAGGTACTGAGCAAATTTAATGAACAGTCTTACCACTGCCTCTTAATGCTTCAACAATCATTTCCTCTCATATACTTTTTCTTTAGAATTTAGCTTTTAATACTTACTGTGGCAAGAAGCACTTTTAAAAAACTGGAGGTGATTACAAAATTCACATGTGAATTGGGAGGGCATGAGGAAGCATTTGTTACTTTGAATTAACAGAGTAGTTACTAACTAGTAAGGTTAAGGATTAAACTAGTTAAGGATTAAACTAGTGAGGTTAAGGATTTTGGCAATATGGTTTGTATTATCATTCCAACCACAGTTCTCCTCAGATATATATGGAATTTAACCTGAGGGAAGACAAGCTCCATTTGAAGGATAATTAATCTTTAATTTTACTTTAGCTCTAAATCCCTCATGTGCAAACCGTGACATTCAGGGGAACACAAATGAATGGTTCATGTCAGGTGCAAAGAGCATTGTTAACATTCTGGAGAATCTTTTGGTGGAGATCCTTTGGTGTTAGGGTTATGTGAGCCTTACAAATGAGGCACAGTTCCAGCTGGTTTCACTCCCTCTTGAGTCCTGTGGTGGACAGGCTGGGATCTTCCTCTCCAAGGAAGCCTGAGGTTTTTAGCTCTTCACACCTCTTCTGGCTGATGATGTCTGGAGTTTCAATACCAAGGGGGGTAGCTGCAATTCAGCTTTCTGGAAGGAGGTCAACCAATATTTCCAAGCAGCAGAAGTAATAATCCCTTTAAACTTCTGTAGCTGATGCTTACTACCTTAGTAGTACACTCTTCCTTAACCTGCATCTGAGAGCTTAGTTCATTAATAAAAGAAGAGATCTTAGTTAATTAATTACAGGAAAAGCTCTTACCAGCTGGAACAACTTTTAAAACAGTAATAATAACAGCACTTATCTGCCAGGAAAACTTGAGGTAAGTTCCTACAGCCAAATGAATTAAAAGTAAAAAGAAGAATGAAGTATGTTTAGCCACATTTGCAGAAAGTGTATAGAGCATAGGTTCACTGAAAGCCATGTCCTTCATCTAGATTTATATTGCCAGAAGATTCGGCAGTATTAGTAGAGCCCCCACAAACACACTTTTTCACCTCTTCATTTGCAGTTCTTGTCCTTTGATGGTATTTTTAATTTCAAAAAAAGCATAGCTGCTTTTTGGTGGGAGAGTATACACTTTAAAAAATGTTTCAGAGAAACTCATGATTCCCACTCGCCACTCAGGCAAGGTTGAAATATTTGAATTGATATCTACCTTTTGAGTAAAATATGTATTTCTTTGGTTTCCTGGGTACGTTGATAAAAGCATTCCAAGTTTTTAATAGCTTATGCAGGCAGAGAGTTTTCCTTCTGAAAACTACATTTAGCTGACAAAAGGGAGAGAGAATTAGTCCACAACCTAAGTCCACTTTCAGAGTGTGGGCTTATTTCAATAATGCTTTTGTATATGCACTTTTCTTTTACATTCAGAATTAGCTTCTGCCCACCTCTACTTATTGTCATAGAAATAATTGGTGACTTGTCAAAAATGAAGTATTTTACCTTGTAAGCCTTATAAGCAAATACTTTTTTCTGGAAGCAGCTCGTCTTTGTCCCTGACGGAAAACCTTTTCCTCCACTGTTCTCTGTAGATAGGAGCATTTCTTTCAACAGGTAACAAAGCATCATGCCACAGTCCAAAGGCTGCCTTGGGGTAATCTAAATATTCATTTATAGGAAGAAAGAAAGCAAAGTAGACATTGGCAGGTATTCAGAATATATCTAATGTCCTAAAGCATAAATTTGCAACTCAAGAAAAATTAGCGTCCTGTATTATAAAAACATTGATGTGACTTTTAATATCCTAAAGTTCAGGGATGTTCAATTCCAGAACTGGGGCTCAGCCCATCAAAAAGAAATAATTCATCTAGAAATTATAGTGACAGATTCATGCTCAGAATATTTATACCACGGTTGTGATCGATACATGAGTGCAGACAGATGAGTTTGTAGATTTGCCAATGCTATTTCTCTGTCATCAGTTTGGTGTTTGTGTTCATTCTTACACAGCATGAGGTGTATTCCCAAGCACACATTGACCTCCTGTTAGCAGATTTGTCTGAGAAATTGGCTACAGATTATTAGCTCTCTTATCAACACCTTTTATTCTCAATTGGATTAGTTCTTTAAAAATGTTATGTGGGAAGGCTGCCCCCACCTAATAGTAAACAAATGACTTGCAGGGCACATAACCGATGTGTGTTAAAAAAACCCCAAAGAATGTTGCATGTGTTTAGTGAAGTAGCCAGCTCACGTCACTCCAGGCAGCAGAGCAGTCCCACCTGGCATGCTGCCCCAGCTCCAAACCCGCTCAGTCGAAAGCCACCATGAGTGTACACACTGATAGACATGGAATTACGTGCTTTGGGTGAAATCTTGCTTCTGCTGAAATCAGTGGCAAAATTCGCATTGATTTCTCTGGAAAGCAGTAACCTTGTTTTATACACCAAGGCTGTTTTATGTGTGAATCTCCTGAAGTACATTATGCTAATATTTTACCTTGCACACACCAAAAATGACAACCCTGTATTTGTAGTCTCTCAATAAACACCAGGTCAGGTCAGCTTGTATACTACAGGTCCTGCAAATTCATCAGGGACTTTGCCAGATCAGCAGACTTGTACTGACTTGGGCAGGAACACCTATGAAGATTTTGGGGACTGTCTGTGCCTGTATCCTATTTCCATTGATGTTCAAACTAGAACAGGCTCAGCGTTTGTTCGCCACCACTACCAGGACCACTTAGAGTCATTCACTTCACCCACTTAAAAATGGATTCAAAGCTTGTCCAAGTTGAAAAGGAATTGAATTTTAGCTGCATGCTTCCATGCTGATACTGGAGAGTAAGTGTCTCAACAAAGGGTTGAAGGTCAGTGAGTTTCCCAACACTTTAGCTTTCCAGGGGCCATTGTTACCCATGTTGATTTATATCAAATCTTGACCTGAATTACTCTTCCATTTTTTAGAAAAAGGCTCCTGTCCTGGGAGTAGACCCACCTGTACAGACAATAGTCCCAGTGTAATTTCCTGGTCTTCTCTGGATTTATATCCTGGGTGAGCCCACAGGAACTAATTCCTTAGTATGATAGGCACAACAGGCAATAAAAGGTATATGCAGGGAGACACACAAAAAACTCTACAGCTTTATGAGACAACTTCAAGAGTAATATTTATCTAACCCAAGGAAATGAATTGAAGGCTATCAGGAGCACAGAAGGATGTTTGCAATGGCAGCAAAACAGAAAGACAAACAATCCAACTAAGGGTTTAGATCTACAAAAAGAAGAAAAGTCTCACGAAAAACAGGTGAACAAAACATATTTTGTACTTCCTTTCCTTTTAGCACTGAAAAGCAAGGCAGATTTATGGATGCCTGACAGGTATTTTCTTTAGAATGAAATGCACCACAAACTACTTTTAATACTGGTTTAATTAAAACACTACTGGTTTTCTATATTTTATGATTTGGACTGTGCTTGTCTTTTGTTCAAGTTTCCAGCATACCTTTTTTGGTTTAGTGGTGGAGGATTTGGGGGTTTGCTTCCCCTGCCTGGAGAGAAGTTAGATCTATATGAATTGAGCTGTACCTTAATTGTAACAATCAAAAATCAATAGTTAAACCAAAATGGGATATCAGTGTATAATGGTACTCAGTAAATACACTAAACAGGGAAGCTGTCCTCTTTTTGGATTCCAGTTATGTCTGGGTAATATATAATGTGCTTTTTTTACAAAATGCTATGGAATGCTAAGGGTAATGTAGAAAGTCTGAGTTAGTGACTTAGCTCTTAAGTTCTGGTGTGCTATCGGTGGTGATCTGTGAACAGCATTTCATTCAAAATAAACATTGACTAAAAATAATGTAAAAATATTAATGCTTAAGCTGGTAGAAAGTCTGGAATTATTGCACCTCAGTTCATTATATTTTTAGATACAGGGTTGATCATGTTTACTGCAGAGAGGTAATTTTGTTATTATCCTTGTGTAACAGTCCTGGTCTATGGCAGATTAAAAAAAACCAAAAGAACAAACCAACAGAAAGACCCAACCAAAAAAGCCTCAGAGCAAATATTTTTAAAAAGAAGCTTCTCCAAAATGGGAGCTGCTATAAAAAATGAAATATACCAAAGTGTCTCATATGTTGTAGTTTGAATTATTGTGGACTTATTGAAGGGAAACATAAGAGAAACTTCCTGAACAGAACACCTCGTTTCTTCTATTAGCAATGATTATTCATCTTCATCTAAATCATCTTCACTTCATTTATAAATAATCAAGGTTATGATGTGCTGTAAAGAACAAGAAAAATGTCAAGTTTGGCATCACAATTCATTTAATTAATTCAAATGAGGAACTACAAAGACTTCTTTTCAGCTGTAGAAGAAAATAATGTAAAGATAAAACCAGAAAGAACAACCCTGCAGTATTGCTAGGTAAATGAGGCTAGACTGAGTGATGGTCTCTTTTTCCTCAGTTTGTCACAAACTCTCAGTATTATTTAAACAGAGGGGACATTGAGCATTGTTTTCTCACTTCTTCAGAGGTGTACACGGAAATGTGTCCTGGACAAAGGCTAGAGCAGTGCACTCCAAAGTGTACTCACAGTTATTGGGGTGTGGAATAAAATATTTTACGTACCATTAGTATAATATTTTTAAAAATAATTTTAATTTCACCTTTATCCCATTCCCTTTTCATTTCCATTATTATGTATGTTTCTATAATGCAAATAATATGTTAGTAAAGTAGCACATTTATATTATTTATAAATACAGATATAGGGGATGCATATTCAAAACAGTTTATTGATAGCAGTGTGAGATCAAAATCCATTGAGCAATTATCCACATGACAGGTCCACACTAGATATAATTTGGGATCATACAATTGTCTGGTGGTATTGATCATGCATGGCTGCATGAGGAATGGGTGCAAATGGAATTAAATCAGACTCAGTGCTTGAAGAGTTTACAGAAAGGCTCTCTTCCTTTTTAGAAGATAAGGCTAAAGATGCTAGAAAGGTGATAGAAAGGTTAGAATGCAAGAAAGTCATTTTCAACTCAGAAAAATGAACCAAAACAGTTTTAGGAAAAATAATCCAAATAATCAACAGTGACATAAGAAATCTGTAAACCAGTTGTGCAGATGGGGAGTTATTAGATAAGGGAGGGGGAATTGAAATTTGAAACAAAGCAACAGAAATGGCCAGAAAGATTTTGAGTAGTATTGTGGATACATGCATTATGGAATAAGAATTAATCATTTATGTTGACTTGGCTCTGGTATGGCTCTGTCTGGAAAATTGCATTTTTCCAGGGTATTGCTGTATCAGAAAGCTATGAACACCAAAATTGAAGGAGTTTAAGACCAGTAAACTACTATGGAAAAGATCACAGTTATGAGATTACGTATAGAAATGAAAAGATTTATTAAAATGCACCTGTCTTGCAAAAGAAAGGAGGAGAAGCAGACAAAGGAGAATAGGGTGAGGTGATACGGCTTAAAACATTGAGTGTCTCAGTGAGGAACAGAAGAAATGAGAGAAGTGTTAAGCAAAGAAAAATAATGATTGCTTCTATATAAAATTATTAATGTCAACATGATGACAACCAATTACTTAATTTTTTGTAATATTGGTACTACATGTTTTCCAAGAACATAAAAAGATGTTTCAGAGCTTAATGTTTCAAAGATGGACAATAGCTGAAATAGCACAGGTTTCTGAGATCAATAGGGAGTCTGAATAGACCACAGAGATTTTAATTAGTTATGATAGCTGACCTCCTCCCAAGACACTTCAAAGTGGTTAAGTTCTTGGATTTCCAATACCCATGTGCTTCTCCTATCACTTTGTGGAAAAGTACATAAAAGAAAAAAAGTGAAGGGAGACTTGTCTTGGCACTAGATTATTTTGTATTCTTGATTATGGTGTTCTAAGAGGAAATATATGAGACATATACACTGAAGTTATTTAGATGATGGCTCCATGTCATGCAAGGATGACAGAAGCAGTCCATTCTTAGGAGTGTGCAGGCACACTGGGATGGTGGGTTATGGCAGTCTGTGGGTACTGGGACCACCTGGAAATGTTTCTGTATAGTGAGGAAAGAGGCTGCTATCTAGGGGCTTGCTATGAATAAGGTGAAGCACCTGTGTAATTGTTTGGTAGGATCAGTGCAATTATTTTTTTTGTAGGGAATTGTTTTCCAGATCAGATTCAAGGTTGCTTTTTATTAAAATCAATTATTTGTCTTTCCTTGCCCTCAAGAAATCCACTGCTTTTTTTGAAAGAGCAGTTAAGTCTTGATGTATTTTTCAGCATGAAATACAATTGATTTAAAATATAAAATGAACAAGCCTAAGTGAAGCATCTTTATGAAATGATGTAACCCTTTTGGAGTGCATTTAAGTCATACTGTTTCTGACTATGGCATGACTCTCTGCAGAGCTGCCCAAAAACAGATATAATATGGTTTGAAGGTCTTGTGGCTTTTGTAATGTACTAGACAAATGTAGACACTAATCAAACCTAATTTGCTTCAGCCAGCAACTTCTTTTTATGCCTCTAAATAAAAACTGCCACAAACACATCACAAAACAAATCAGCTTGCCTTCTGCAGTTCTTGTGTCAACCCACTAAAATTGTTCACCAAAGTATGGCTCAGAAAACTGTAGCTCTAATGCTGATCCCAAGATGCTGGTTGTCTTCTGTCATTATGTTGCACATGTTGCCTGTGTCTTAATTGGCTGAAAAGACTTTTTACGACATAAAATGACAAGACTCACACTGACACAGTTCTGAACTCAGAATGCAGATAGCTAACCACAGGAAATTTAAGCATTAAAAAACTTTCTGCTGTAGGCATGGTCAGACACTGGAACAGGTTGCCCAGGGAGGTTGTAGAGTCTCCCTCCTCAGAGTTGTTCAGAACCTGAGTGGACTCAGTCTGAAGCAACCTGCGGTAGAAGACCTTGCTTTGAGTGAGGGAGGTTGGCCTGGATGATTTCCACAGTTCCCTGCCAACCTCAGCCCTTCTGTGATTCTGTGAAGAAGCCAAGTATTTCCAGCAAGCAAATGTTCTGTTACACCAGTTGTGGTTTTTCTAGTTTCTTTATGATCTCTAGTACTGGGTCTTGAAACTCTGTCTCACTTAAATTGTGTGCTTAGTGCTATCTGAAAACCTGGCTTTGTGTTGAAAATGGTGAATTTCTGTATTCACTTTAGATTACCAGTAGCAGCTAAGCAATGGTGAGAAGACAATCATGTTATATACACGCAGTCTTCTTATTATTGACTGGCTAGCAGATAAACATTAGTAAAGAACATCCTTAAGGGATATTGTGGATGAAAGAGCAGTGCAAAGACAAAGTGATATAATCAAGTGCTGGCCTTTATTTCAGTGTTAGAGTGTTAGAGACTTTTTTGTGTCTTTCAGGATCTCAGAAAGAGTAAGAACATGAGAGCTGACAGGTGTATTTAAATGAATTAAGTAATAATGCGTGTATTTTATGTAATGCAATCAAAACCAGCTTCAGAATCTTTTTTCTTTTTCTTGCTGAAAAAGATTCAGAATGGCAATACTAGGAAAGCTATCATTTGCCTATGAGCACATGCTTAAACTGAATTCCCACTGCAAGTCTTCATGCAGGATCCAAATGCTTCCTTTCCCAGTGCTCTTCAGCCAGTTTCCCATGTCCACAAGCCATTCCAAAAGAAGTCCTTTTGGTATGACCTACATGCCCTCAGTCTGGATGTGTAAAGGAGGTTTCCAGAATTTCAACCTGAGGTGCTGAAGTCCACATTGTCACAATTAAACTGGCTGGAATTATGTTTTCTTAGAAGAGAAGAAAAGGCCTTGTGCATTTCAAAGTTGTATAAGTTCATGAGCTCCTTAGATTCCTTGCGGATTTTAAATATGTCCCCCATTATGGTCACGAAAGAACCAAATCACGAAACATACAGGTGAATTGGACACCTCAGATTAAGTCCACAAGGGAAATACTCTACCTGACTGAGAAACCTTTTTCGTTCACTGTAGCCTCAGGCCAGAATGATCAGTACATATCTTGATACCTGAGATGGATAATGCTCTACCATTCCAAAGCATGCATCTCATAAACAGTGCATCCTTCTTTCATTTTCCATTTCTCTCCCCATGTTCTTGCCTGTTTGTAACTAACCTTCCTACTCTGCAGATCCAGGAGGTATCAGATTCATCCTTTTCCTGATTTAAGGGACAGTATTTTGAGGGAATATTAGCTTCAAAGGGTAATAATGTCTCAGTCTAAATCTTGTACTTTGATCTTAAATAAATGAAAGCTAGATAGAGTAAAAAATCGTAAATCATTGTTTACTAAAGGTCAAGTTGGCAGAATTGAATTTTTGTACACATGGCTGGAAGCAGCTGGTGTGCCAGTCAGGAAGGAGGCATTGGCCGGTTTTGTTCGGCACATATGTCATGGAGACACACAAAAAGGGATGGATGGATACCCTGTAGCAAGTGAGGTACAGGGGAAAATGTATACACCTGGAAGCTTTATTTGTCCTCCTGCATACGGAATGAATTGCCTAATGTATCTTTTTTCATTCTGAGAAGGAACAATACTTCCATTTTGCAGACTAGAAGTTTAGGCACAGCTGCATGAAGTCACCTCATCAGACTTCACTGGTTATGTGCTTCAAAGCAGGAGACTAAACCCCAATCTCCAGAGT
Organism: Daphoenositta chrysoptera; assembly: GCA_013397915.1. Classification (NCBI taxonomy): domain Eukaryota; kingdom Metazoa; phylum Chordata; class Aves; order Passeriformes; genus Daphoenositta; species Daphoenositta chrysoptera. The sequence continues at coordinate 50,050 of VZRO01002606.1, forward strand.
CCCAGATTACTGTTGGAACCACTTAGTAGAGGTATAGATATTTGTGTTGGAAATAACTTCTCAGCCACAGACTAGTGTCTCAGTTGCATGGTAATTATGTCCAGTTCTATTCAAGTCCCATGTTTGGGGTGGTTTTCCACATAAGTATACTGCTTTTTCAGTGGAATTGTTCAGATCTGAGCTGATAGAGACGTCAAGAACACTGTTGAAAATTATGTTTCTGGAAAACAGTTGTATTTATAAATGGCAACTATTAATTCTTTCTAAAGGATGAATTTGTCCACTTAATCTATTTCTGGTGCACTATGAATATTCCAGTGTCTGCTGTAGACATGTGAGGTAGTTAATGGGAAAGTTCAGTCAGCACTTATTACCATTAAAAACTCATTTAGATCTGCTGATACCCTTGATGGTGGTTTGGTTCTCATGGCATACTGGGTTTTATACTCATTTTCAGTGCTTGTAACCAGGAACGTTTCATTGCTCCTTTTGAAAACCAGTAACAGCACTCAAAGGATGAGTTATGTGTCATGGTGCACGTAGTTCAATGCTGCTACGTCTGAACTGCTCTTGAGCCTCCCTCTGTTCTCTTCATACTCTTTTAACTCTTATCAAGTCTCTGGAAAGGTAGAAGAGCTGTGACATGGAAGGGTTTTGCTGTGGCTGCCACACAACTTTCTTGGCTTCTTGCCCAGATTCCAAACTTACCTTCAGATACCCTGCATGTTATTCCTGATGGTCAGTTAACAAGACAGACAGCCACGGTTCAGGTATTGCAAGGGAATCTGGTCTGCATTATGCTGTGAGCAGACAGTAGGAGTGCAGGCTATAGAAAGGTAAAGCCACAGTATTTCCTATTTGTTTGGGTTTGTGGGGCTTTTTCCCCGCTGTATTTTTTTTTAAAAGCCATTTGCTAAAACTGGCAGAGAGATGGGACATGTTTGTGAACTCCTCTGGGTTAATCAAGTGTGCAAGTCAGAATGAGGGCAATATGGGCTCTGTTCCAAATTCATACATATTCAGGTGATCTCTATAGCTTGAAGAAATGTTTGATAATGTGTTTTTAATCATGCAAATATGGTTCTGTAGTGACCGTATTCATCCACAGTTTCTGTGAACCTGAAAAGTTATGCATTCTATCTGATTACCAGAAATTTCCTTGTGTATTCCTACGAGAAAGGCATAGTTAATATAGGATATCTGTTTGCTGCTGAGCTGACCTTACTCGGCATTACAAATCAATAAATCGCAGACAGACATTTCTGTGTCACCTTTCTCAGGATATGAATTCTCCTACTTGCGTGAGCATTTCTATTTTAGACCAGTGTAACCTACATAGGCATGTAAATACTGCAGTCAACAGCAGAGAACCTCTTCCTGAAGAGCACGTGGTACAGGCACTAATACCTGCTATTTCTGGTTTTTCTGTCTTTTCTGCACTGAAGTAGATGAGGTCTGCTTAGTTTTAGCACATTCCGTTAGAAAAGTAAGGTTAAAATTTCACACTGTGTGAAATATTTAAACTTGTGTCTGATGCTGTGTATTAATAATAACATATTGGTATATTAGCTAGGTGACTTCTTAGAATATTGGTCTATGTCTTTTTTTGCTTCTTGACAGAATGTCATACATGATTATTAATGAAAACAATAACAAAAATCTCCATTCAATTTCCAGTAGAGGGGAAACTTCCTGTTGTTGCCATTTTCATCTGCCATGTGAAAGATAAATAAAAAGAAGATCTAGAGTCTAAACCTAAATAAGTCTGAGGGAAACCCAGTAATGTGACTACCTTACCTGCATTTTAAAGTGAGAATTTTTTAACCTATTTTTCTCTCTCTTTTTAAAATTTTTTTCTTTATTTCTCGGAATGTCCAAATCAGTGTTTGGATTCTTTGGAAACGCCTGCAAGTTGTACAAAATCAAACTCAAATTATAGCTGCCATATCATTCTCATTAGTCTGTGTCCCAAAACAATTCGATATACTAACAGAAATGTAGACAGCTGAAATTGATAAAGGTTTATTCTGGGTGATTTTTGAAATGCTTTCCTAGCAAACAAGACTGAAATAAACCAAGACTCATTTCTTCCATATGAATGAGTATGATACTCCCTGCAGAATGGTTTTGATTTTTGAGCAGTTCTATTCCTAATTTATATGTCATTCTCCAGAAAGAAAGGTTAGGCTAAAATTGACAATTGCCTTGTTTTAAACTGTCGTGTTTCTAGCAAGCAGCCAGCCTAGCTCAGCTGACATCAGCAGCAGTCTTGCCAGAATCTCAAGACTTAATAATCAGAGGAGTCACTTAAGATTCCTGGTCTAGGGGAAAGTGTCCCTGCCCATGGCAGGGTGTTGGAACAAGATGATCTTTAAGGTCCCTTCCAACCCAAACCATTCTATGATTCCTGCATGTATTCTAAAGTGGTATTTGCTGAGTGCTGCCTAAATATGTATCTTCATCTCCTTAGGTTTGCTTCTATTTTTAATTCCTAAGGAAGAAAATATCTGCTTTGAAGAAATATCTGACCTTAAGCTAGGTTGATGTGCGACTGAGATGCACAGATGGGTATCTGTCATGGAATTAGAGCTTTCAAATGCAAGGACAAGATCTGCTTTCAGAATCAAATGATCACTGAGGTCTGTACTCCTTTGGCGTTTCTCTGGAGGGTTATATCAGTATGATAAAAATGCAGAATGCCTTTCATGCAAATGACACCTAATCCAGGACTGCTGAAATATGTGGGCAGAAAGTTCCATGGCATATTCCACACAACCATTGGATTCCTCTCAGTGAATTAAACAGAAGAATTGCTAGTTTGAATAGATTCTTAAAAAAAAAATAAAAATCACATTTAAAAATCTTCATACTATTTGTCATGTCCTAAAAGGCATTTTTGTTGACTCTAAACCTCCTGTAACTCCTCTAAATCTAACCCGCCCTTCATGCTGACAAAAGGGTTCAATTTGAAAATCTCTGCTTTTATCAGTGAAACTGTGGAAGATTGAATTAACAACACAAGCCTAACAGAGCAAAAACTAAGCCAAATACCAGTTTTATCAATTTGCTTTGGAAAATGGAAACGCTAATTATTTATGGAGCTGTGCAGTATTTCATTACATGCAATTTCGTTTCTGACTGATTACACAATTATATTATGGGGGATGGGATTTGCAAATTCAGGGTACCAATCTAAGCCCCTTCACACCAAAAAGCTTGGATGGTTGATATGAATGAACTTCATTATTTTTTTCTTTCTGATCCCTTTTTCATAGGTTTTAATGAATAATAGATATGTTCAGGCATGTGCACAAGTGTAAAAGAAAGCATATATTTTCTTCAGGCTTGTTCATTATGACTTTCATTGAAATGACCTCTATGATATGGGGCCTTGAAGGGAGTAACACAGAACAAACTTTTTGTAGATATATTGTAACAATGAGGTATTGATGTCTTTATGGGCTTCAATGGTGTCTCTTTAGTCCAGGTAAAAAACTTCAAACAACATGGGAAAAAATCAACTTCTTCTGAAAGTTATTGTTTTTAATTTTTATACATTTTTTTCATCTCAGACATTCTGATCACCACTAAACCATGTCCCTAAGCACCACATGTTAAGCACCACCATCCCTGGGCAGCCTATTTTGGTGCTTGATAACCCATTTGATGAAGAGATTTTTCCTAATATCCCACCTGACCTTCCTCTAGTGTAACGTGAGGCCATTTCCTCTCATCCCATCACTTGTAGCAGGTTGCTGACCATTTCCCCTTGGATTATGGGGGCTTCGCTCTGCTCCCCATCTCTGTCTTCCGGCTTAGGAAGCTGAGTACCCGGACAGCAACTGGTTTTACTGTTAAGGACTGCAGCATAGAAGACCCTAAGTACCTCTGCCTTACTCCTATCCTTTGTCAGTGTGTTTCCCCCTGCATCCAGTATAGGATGAAGATTCTCCTTAGCCCCCCTTTTGTTGCTAATATATTTATAGAAGCATTTTTAGTTTTCTCTTATGGCAGTAGCTGGATTAAATTCTAGTTGGCCTAGAGATTTCCAGTGCTCTGCTGAACCTTATAGGAACAATTCCATATAACTACATTTTTCTTAGATAAATATAGGTGGCATGTTTTAAATGACTCTCTCCTTTCTTCCATTTGTATTAAGTGTGACCTGCCTTAACTTATGCAGTATCTTGTCCCAAGGTAAAAGCAAACAAAATTAAAAGAGCAAGAATCTTATCTTTCTAAAGGTCATGTCTCTTATGATTAATATGTTGTTTTGAACACAAATATCACTTAGCAATTATAATGTGAATGCAACTACCAAATTTTTAAGAGAAGAACGGCATGCTTATGTATTTATTTAGAGTTATGCTAGCCAAAGCCATTTGGACAATTAATGTTTCCCATAGGTATCCATAATTTATTCACAAATCAAACAAAAAAATTGTAAAGGCTGTGAGTTCTTTTAAATTTTCACACTCCAACCTGTGATTTCAACCTGACATTTCCCATCTGCCTTAGATAAGTTGCTTCTGTGCTAGCTTTTATTTCATTGTTAAAAACATGGTTAATAATGTGGAAGGTGAAGAGGGAATGCTCATAGAATAAGGATGAAGGCAGAGGGAGCTTTGTGTCTTTGGTGATTGTAATTACTTTCTTTTTTTCTTTTTTTTTTTTTTTCACTTTTACAGCCTGAAAGTGCTGCATGGACTCTCCTGAAATGCCAACTGCCTGTCAATGCCATCCATCAAGGGTCGAGCAAGGACTTGCTGTGACAGACGTCTCTGCCCTGAAGGTAATTACCCCAAACTTTGTAACACTGAATTAAGCATTGGTTATAAAGCAAGACGCCTAAGGCCAACGTGGAATGTGAGGTTTTGCTTCATATTTATCTTGCAGCTGCTTTATTTACACTTTGACATATAGTGATGACAGAACTGAATCTGCTTGCTTTTGTGAGATGGTGTGAACTGCCTGTACTGATCCTAGAGTGGTGTTACCTGGCACAATAGCACTGCACTGATGTCAATGTTCCTGGTATTAGCAGTCAAAGGAACACAGGCTTGAAACACAGGCAGCACGGCTCTGTCCCAGCCTCTGGGTGACCTTAGGGAAATTCTTTGTTAGCTCTCTGCTTCAGAGTGCTCTCCCCTACCTAGAGAGAAAATCCAGTGTACCCCCAGCTGGATAGCTGCAACAGAGATCCAACACACCATTTGGGGGCCTGTGATTTAAAATTATATTTTCTTATTCTTTACTAGTTTTCTAGTTTACTAGTTTATGATCATAAATCTGTATTTTTTCAGTCATACATTTAAAAATCAGAATAAGCAGATGGGGCTGGAAGGATTAATATGTTTCCTTTGATACTAGAATTCTAGTATTTAGGACTGTGCACTGCATTTTTTTTCTCAAAGACTGCATATGAAGTGCTATTTGCTGACTTTTCCTCTAATATAATTATGCGAGCCCAATTATCAGAAGGATTCTTATGAGGCTTAGCTGCTTTCCTACATATTCACTGTTTTACATCCATTAAAAATTATCTTCTTTCTCTTGTAGAGTAAATATATAGAAAAGTTAGAGAAATTATCCTATTGTAAGTTTATAGAGAGGAAAATAGGGTACATTTGATTTTTTTTCTCTTTTTTTTTTCAAATTCAGTAGTTATATAAATAGCTGTGGATTTTCTAACTTGTTTGATCTGTGAATGCAACCAAACATTTCTAATCTCTATCAGATGTTGTGAAGCTGTGCTTTTTTCCTCTACACTGTTTTGACCATGTCATGGTAACAGTCTCCTTCCTCAGGACCCTTACCAAAGAAACATAAGGGGCCCTGGCCATGTACATCCAACTGCAGATTTAATTTTGAGATTGCTTTCTTATCTTAGTGAGGAATTGCATCCTCCATTTGAAGTGGGCATTAAATATTGTACAGCTCTCTGTGAGCAAGCATGCAACCCATATTCTTTAGGATGCCCTGTATTGCTAAATAAAGTGCCTCTGCACAGCTTCCCTGCCAGAGGTACAGCTCTGCTTCTGTTTGCCCTGCCTTCCTGAGGCACGGGTACTGTAGGAAGTACTGAATTCATCAGTAACACTTCTAACACATACAAAGTAAACAATCAAAAACCTGGTAATGCCGTCTGCCTTTCATACTAAAATGGATGTAAAAGGTTTTTCCTATTTTGAAAACTGAACTGATCTTCCACAATATCTGTTTATTTGCAAATGCACAGTGTTGTTATGCTGCTTTCTCAGTGGGGAATGCCCAGGATGAATTTTAAAGCATTCAGGAATACAGGGATGACTTTAACAGCACCAAGTATGCTGGATAACCTGGAGCTTATCTCAGCAAATGGCAGAAAAAGTGTTACCACTCTCCTACACACTGAGCAGGAAAAGACCTCAGCTGGACCCAGTGATTGCTGAGATTGTCAGCCCAGCAGCCCTGGTGACTTGGACAACATTTGCCGTATCATAAGAAGAAACTCTCCAAATAGAAAGATTTGCTACTATGTAAATGTGAATCTTTGGGTTGATTAGAAGAAATGAGAAAAAGCTTTTCCTGATGCTCTTTCATAGTTTGTTTCAGAGGTAGTCGTAGCTGCCTGTAGCCTTTCTGAGCTCTTGTCTTTGCTACTTTGCTGAAGGGTAGCTGGTTTATTTGTTTGATAAGACTCCTGGAAGTGCCAAAGTAGAAGTAGCTTTCAGATGTGAGTGTAATTCAATTTCTGTATGGAAAGTGCCTTGACTCTTCTTTAACTCTGCTTTAACTTCCTCAGGCTGAAATTCCAAGTAGTGGTAGAGAATGCAGCTTCATATTCTCTGTCTTGTCCTCTTACCTGCTTTGTCTGATACTATACTGGCCTGTGAGGAAAAATGGAAGGAACTGGATTTTAGCCCAAACAAAAGACAACTGAGACATATAGCAGGCTTTAAATATTTTAAAAGTTTCTCCAAGGAGAAAGAGGAACAAACTGTTCTCTTCAAGTTGTGAGACAAAAAGTAATACACTTAAACTGGAACAAAAGCAGATTTAGGAGGAGCTTTGTAGAAAGAATGCTCCAGTGACAAAGATAATTAAGGGCTAGAATAGATTGTATATAGAGGCTGGGGAAGCGTACTCACTGGAGGTTTTTAGAGTGGTTACAGAATCATCTGTCAGAAATGCTTTAGTTGATTTGGGGCAGGCGGATGCACCAGCTGATCCATTTGAGTCTTTCTTGCTCCTTCCTAGGATTTAGCAATAAGAGCCTAAAGAAAGGGGAAAGACTACAAGTATCCACAAAAAAGCAGGGTGACTTTCATATTCCAGTGTTGAAAATACTGCTGTAATAACAAATTTTTTCACAGGCTACGCAGCTCTAGTCAAGGAAGTCAAGTATTGTCTGCGACCTTCCCATCAGGCACTTGCTGATTGCTGGATCATTGGCTTTAAAGTAGTAAGGGATTTTTGGGGAGTATTTGTTGGAGAAATGTGCGTGGATTTGATTTACAATAAAGTATTGTCAATATGAAAAAGATTGCAATTATGCACATTTGTATTAAGGTGAGGAATGGGATAGAAATTCTCATCTCACATCATACGCTTTCTTTTCCTTTATAATTTGTGACTTTTGAGTAATAGAATTACCTGGTGGCATAAAGGGTTAATCTAGTTTGTTCCTCCTGTAAGCAGCAAACTATTTTTAACTGCGGGTGAAGGGGCTAGTTAGTCTCTAATATCTGCATAAGTCACACAGTGTTAATTTAAAAAGTTAATTTATTTCATTTCACTCACTAGCAAATATTCTGCCTCCAGGAATTATCATTTCTGTGGAAACTGTTCTGTTTTCTATTGTCTATTAACATGATGCTTTGAGGATATTTTCTATGGGAATGCTCAGACTTAGAGCTGTGCCCACCTGCAATGACATAACTAGAAAAGCAAATTGCATTATCCTCTCAGTAAGCATTTTAGTTCTTTATTGTTTTAACCTGAGCTCTTGTAAATCAGCCAGAGCAATCAGTTTTAATGACTCCTCTAAGAGAAAAACAAACAACAATGGAAAAGCTCTGCTTTTTAAGTTTAATCCAGATAAAAACAGAAGAGGCACTGCATTTTCCCCACATCAAAACCCCTGATAAATAACCAATTCTCATTGCTTGCCCTGTGCTGGAGGTTTGAGATTCCTGAGCATATGAACATTAAAGTGAGAAGTTGTTTATCAATGTTTGCTGTGAAGAGCAATAATTCAGCAATCTGCTCAAAGGACTGCACCAACAGTAGGGAACAACATGGCCATGGTCCAAAATAATCTGATTCTGGTCATTACATATTTAGTGATTCCCAAATAAGTTTGCATCAATTAAGAGCTCAGTTTGTTTTCACTGGAACCCTGTGCATGACTTCTCAGCTTAATTCAACTGAGCCATCCCTTCTGCCAACCCCCCATACAAAAATGTATTTCTCTGAGATGTTTTGATTTTTTAAAGGAAAGAAGACTTGGAAAATCTTTAAGGACTGAGTATAAAACCAAGATGACTAACTGACTTCTTTCTGATTGCCAGGCATCTGCTCCTTCCAGTTGTGGGGAATTCCCTTAACAGCAGTGTCGAGAGCCCTAAAGAGGAATGGCAAAGCCAATGAATTGTTCAGATCTGGAGCATTCTCTCTTTTCTCAGCAGACATTGTCTTGATTCATGAATTTTTAAGATTATAAGTTATAACCACAGAATCATAAAATAGTTGATATTGGAAGGGATATCTGGAGGTAATCATCCAAGTCTTATAGATGTTCTAAAAGTAATGGGTTATAGTAACTGCATTCTAAATCTGGTAGCTTATTTAATTGTTAGATGACTATAAGACAATATTTTGGAGACTTAGGGCCAGGAGCCTTGGTTTAGGGAGAGGAAGGAAAAGTACATTAAAATGACAGCCTAAAAGCTGGAAATAAGAGAAGAAGAAGAGAATGAAAAAGGACATTATTCCACCTGAGAAGTAATAAGGTACATGGTAAAAGGGAAAATGGACTTACCTTTCCAACTATACCAGTTGCTCTAATAACATAGCACCTCCTCCTGTGAGCAGTGGCTTCCCTGTGTCCTGAGAACAGTTGTGTTACAACACTACTGCCTCAAAGACAGGGTTTTTAACCTTGTACTCTAGCAGTGATTTTCACGTTGAACACCCTTACTCAGTAATAGCAGTGTGTGCTGTTGTTGCACAGCAGCAGAAACAAGCTTGACGCCCGTTTCCTTTCAGACTTTGCTCTCCCTGCTTCCTAAGCTTTCTCTCCTGCCACACTACTCCAAGCAAGTCTCCATCACTGGAGAGGCAGCATTTCTACACCTGGTTCTAATGTGTGCATGTGTTAATTGTTAAGCTGTCATCTGCCAAATAAAGCCTGATGACCAAAGCATGCCTGCCTTGCTCTCAGTAGTGGCACTGGTTTGAATGTCTTATCTGTTCAGGTATGGATCTTTACACAACCTGGAGGAACAGCAGTGGCTGGGCAGAGGTGATAAGAAGGTGAATGGAAAGGTTTACTTTCCAGAGGACATCTTACTAAACATTTTTTAAGAAAAGCATTTCCTCCTAAACATTTAATGTCTGCACTCAATCACAGTTGCTATATGAAATCTTTATTCTCTACCAATACAATGTTTTATATAATTCTGGGACAATTCCACTGGTGGTGAACCAAAGCAAATTTCAGTGTTACAAACCATGATCAGATTGGTTACGGGGGATAATAAATCCTTTGTTTTTTTCCTAAATGGTTGTTTAATTAAGATATAAAGATGCCAAATCAGGTCTCTGTGGCAAATATAAGAAAATTTCGAGTACTAATAATTAGCTATATGGTTAAGTTTCCTTCCCATCATACCTCTCTGCATGAGCCCACCATTAGCAGGGAGTAAAGTACCAGTACACAAAAAATGGTGGGTTCTTCAGTATCTATATTTCATTTTTAATGATTACTGGTATATAGATATATATATAGAAAGGTATAGAAATATATAATCTATGGAGCTTTATTGTTCTAATTAAAATCATCACAAATTAATTAAATTATTTAGAAATTTTAAAAACCTCTAAGATAAAAGGAAATATGGGAAAATATACAGAAAAATGTACTTATATTGAACAGTTTTTTCCATATCATGGTGCTCAATATGTATTTTATTTATCTATATGTTTTGTTCCTCAGGAGGGAAATGCCTGTGAGATGAGAGACTCCTTGGAAAGGAAGGGACAGTCTTCTGCCCTGTGAGCTATTGAACATGCTGTTGGGAGAGCAGCTCCCAGAGCACAGGGATATGCAGCGAGGGGAGCCCAGCAACAGGAGCATGTGTGGCACGGTGCAGAGTGCTGAGAAGGAACAGGGACAGACCACCTGACAAAAGTGCAATGTATCAGAAACATCTGATGCATAGAGGGGACTGTAGAATCTGCTAAAACCCAGAAAGTGACTGAGTCAGAATTAAACCAAGCCTAAGAGGATTTATTCACCAAAACCATGGTAAGATCTTAATTTCTAAGTGTTCTTATGCTTATTGTTTGTTTTTAATTTTTAAAGTTTGCCTTCAATTTGTACTTAGAAAATAACTTGTATTTGCTCTTGAGAGCCTTCTGCTTATTTCTGGTGGGTTCAGGATGATTTAGTGATTAGATTTGGACTTTCACTGGGTCTTTTTGTGCACTTTCTCAAACTGTTCTGTGGAAGTTCTTTGTCAGTTCTTGCAATAACTCTTACACCCTCCGTGGAACAACAAGTAGACTTGGCATCTGCTGTGTGCACAGCAGCAACTTCTGCTGAAGTGGTAAGTACAGTTCTAGTGAAATCATGCAAGGAGTGCTGGTGAATTAAGATATAAATTTTCTGTTTTCTACACTGATTGGTAGTCAAATTTTGCTCTCCTTATGTAATGTTTGGAATTACCATCTTTTCTTAATAATACTGCCATATTTCTGTGTCACAGTAAGAGAATCAGACATTTTCTTCTTTCATGTATTTGCTTCTTTTTTCTTTAAAACTTTAAAATCACTTCTGTGATGGAATTATGGACAAGCTTCTTTTCACACCATTCAAGGTAGAACCAGTATACTATCTTATATTGGGTTAAAAGCCTGGATTTTCTATAAACAGTTCCATTAATTACCCAGGTTTTGATATCTTTATATTCTTAAATGGGCACCTGGGAAATTTGCTATGCCTTTGCATGTCCAGGGCAACCTCAGAAAGTTCCTGTAAAAGAAGCTGTTATCTCAGATGAGCAATAAATTCTAACCTACCTCAATAAAAGCTACTGGCCAAATATCATAATTACAGCAAAGGTGAATAACTGATTGTTAGTCATCTCCAATTTCTATTCTCTTTCATCTATAGAAGATAGGAACCTGCTCTGTTCAACTGCCTTATTTTAAGGGTGCTTGATCAGCAAAATTGCACAGTAAAATGCAAGTACAAACTACTGAGGGGATTGAAAAGAAAACTTGATTTTAAGAAATGCCTTTTTTTTTTCTGTCCTGGAACCCATTTAGATTAGATTTACACTCTGCTTTCCTCAGATTTTATGGAGCTTTTACTTTTTTACTTTTACTATGAACAGCATCTGTGTCAAAATCCACATCATAGAATGAGGCCTGTGGAGGCACTTTCTGACGCATTCCCCTGGATATGTGTAAAAAGAGGAGAGTCTCCACAGTACAACTTGAGATCAGCTAGACAGCTTCCCACTATTAAAGCTGTCATGTAGGTATCCATAAAGGGATCCAGTGTTTCCCTCAAACCTCTGTCTTTTTGAGGACTTCCCTGATTGTTCCATTGGATGTTCCCTGTTAGAATGGGCTCAGGATAAAAGATGCTTCCAGACAACACTATGAACTTCTATTCTATTATTCTACATGTAGAGGCATGAAAAAAATCCTAGCTCTAGCCTATTCATAATGTCTTTTCATAGGCAAGCTACTTATAATTGAGAAGATACTTGGTCTTTTGTAGTGAGATCAGCATTATATAATTTCACTAGATTTCTTACCTGGCCTGTAAAATATATATAATTTGACATAATATAGGGGATGTAGCAGAACATACAAAAATGTTTTAACAGAAACAAAAAGTTTGTCATCATCAAGACTGGCAAATAGAATTGATTAATCAGTGTGGTATGTCGTATTTGGACTAAATGTTGTTCATGAACATTTAGTTGGACTGATAGTTTAGGTTTTGTTGTTTTGCAAATCCACAGCCTCAAACTAAGAGGAAAGCACACACAGAGTGGCCTCACTGGTGTGAATACACCCCCACAACCAATGTGCTTACTGCCTCTATTCTCTTGTACAGTAGCTACTGGTTGAGATTTGAAAGGTTGATACCTTTAAATGGAAACTCTTTCTTGTGAGAACTGTCTAACCTAGTCCTCAGGAGGACTAGCAAAGACTAGAAGGCTACTCAGCATGAGCTTGAAGTTGATTATGACAGATATTGGCATTCTGTCTAAAAGCATGTTTGAAGTGAAACATTTTAACTGCAGTAGACTGAAATCTGTCATTGTTACCTGAGCATGTGTAATAGTCTCTAGGCAGCCTTTAGAGCAAAATGGTTTAGATGCAGAAGGCATGGTTTCCTGAAAGCCAAGTTTTTTACTGTAAAAGACTGGACAATCCAACAAGTAGTGGAAAATACAATCCTCTCTTGAACTGCTAAATAGCAGTTTACATTTAAGTAACAGTTCTTGAATGGGAAACTTTTTACAGGTCTTCTTTTTCATTCAGTCTGTCTTGAATTTCTTGAATTTTAAGACTGTTCCACAGTCCAGTTTATGTATGGGTGGTAGTCACAGCTGGGATGCCCTGGAAAAAGTACTTTTCTCCTTTGAGATAGACTTGTAGGTGTGGTGCTTACAGATCCGTACTAGGGATTTGAGGGCTTGAATATGAGGGAAAGGAAAACCATCAGAGGCAGGGAATATTTATAGTATCTGCCATGTTAAATCCCATAAGAAACATGGATGTAGAGCTCTATTGGGTGGGCATGGCTCAACTTCTCATGGTGGCGTCTGCAGCATGAAACAAATAATGTGTCTTGGCATCAAGATGGCATCCTTGACACCAAGGAGGCAGCATCTCACAGAGCATGCATGTGGCTTTTGCTCACGGCCTGAGCAGATGGGAGTTTTGGTTGTGTGTAATATGGATGGATTTGTTAGCCTGGGTCAATATATAATTGGTAGTATTTCAAGCAAGATCACTTGTTTAATAGAGCAGATCTCTTCTCCAGACTGTGCAACCAGAGAAGAATTATGGCTTTCCATTAGTAGGGACAAATGTAAATATTTTGCACACAGTTCTAAGATTTTTTAGGAGAAAAAGAATCAGAAAACTTGAGATAAGGTTTTTTTTTTCAGTTTATGTTAATATGAAAAAACAATGATCTATTGCTGTTTATATTTTATCTTGCTATTTATAAAGCTAATATTTTTGCATATTTTATACCTCCCAACAAATCACCTGCAGCAGTTGTTAATTTTGAAGCAACTCAGAATGTTAATAATTAGAGCAGAGAGAAAGGGATAAATTCACAGGTCCTATAGCCAGCTCAAAACAGTGAATGCTTTAAATATGTCTTGGGTTTTTATTTATTCAGAAATTATGGATTATGGGAAAATACAAGACCAAAGAGAGGTGCCTTAGGAATATGTTATTCTGTGGAGGAGATATGCATATATCAGGTGTGTCAGACTGCTCCTATGACCTCATGTGATTTTTGTTTGCATTGCTGGTTTGTAATTTTACTATTGTAAAATGGGAAGGCGTAGCTAATCAGAGGTGTTCAAAACCTATTTTACTTCAACGATGAGTAAGTTTCTAACCCTGTACCCTACGCAAAAAAAACCTGTCTTCCCTTAACATCAGCTTTCTGTAGCTTTCTCTTTTCCTTCTTTCTTCTTTTTTCAATTCTATCAAATAGAGGGACTAATGTATGGAACCCAGGGCTCATTCCAGTCATGTGGTAGGTAGGACCTGTCTTTGAGTGACCGAATTGACAGGGAAAACTGACAACTGTGGAACAGGCAGGAAAGAGGAGTCTGTTGGGCTGTGTTGGGAGCTGGGTGTCCATATCCCTATGATCAAAGAGCGTACCAAGAACTCATTGCAGTCTGATGTTTTTAACAATCATCCACTCTTCTTCCTGAGGTGTTTCTGTGGTAGTGTGGCCCTGCTATTTGAGAGCAGAGTTCCTCTAAATCTAAAGCACATTTGTATTTTCCAAGATTCCCCTCCTCTCCCTTTCTCCCCCTTAGGCAGAAATCCAATGCAGCTGTGACTTAACAGCCTGGCAGCAGCACCTTCCTGTCCTGTACAACCACCGTGTGTCTGTCCCATCCTTTTGGCACTATCAAGAAATCCTTTCAAGAGCCCAGCCCTGTATTTATGTGTGTGACCATATTCCAAAGTAGCACCTAATCTCCTGCCCCACTGCTCTCTGGTATCTATTCCACTTTGCTGAAAGATCTCATCTGTTCACCCCAGCTCGGGTCTCTGGTGTCACATTTCTGGCCCTCACCATCTCCCAGAATTTGAGCATTTCCAGCGCAGAAAAGAGCAGTGAGGAGAAGGGAACACTTCCCATGGGATCCTGGGTCTGGTGCTGCTGGTCTTCAATATACCATGGGCAGCAGGATGTCAGCCAGGGCCCTGCCAAGTCCAGAGCTTCTTCTGGATTTTTTTGTCAGACATCTCTCATGCTTCCATCCTTCCTATTTCTTTTCTGGTGAGAAAGAAAAAGAAAATGCAGAGGCAAAAAGAGGTCACAAATCAGGAACACAACTGAATGAAGATGAGATTAAAGTAGAGAGGGAAAAAAGAAGAAACTAGAGTTCTTAATATTTCCTTTATGCTATAGGGCGAGGCATGGATCAGTCCTTGTGTTATCCTAACTAATTTGACTTCCTTTAAAATACAGCCCTTTTATAGAGATAAGCTTGCTTAATCAGAATGTTATTTGATGAAAATATATCTAGCTAAAGTGCTAGTTCAGTGAGCATTTTCTTCACAGTGCCATTGTTTGAAAAAATCTGTTTTGGTCTGCAGTACAGAAAAGGTGGAGTGCCCTGTGGAGATTTTCCCTATTAAGCAGTTGCTTATTTCTCCATTCAGTAATCCCTGAGCTGAACCCCTAGATTTACCATAGACAAATAGAAATATTCACAATACATGTAAATAAGCTTTTGGTTGTGAATAGCATTTGTTTGCTAGCTGTTGATCACTCTCTTTTTTTTTACTGTTCTTTATGCTATTGTTTTCAAAATCGGTGTCATATAAAGTTAGAAAATATGTATTTTGAATGGATTCTTCACAATATGACACCACTTAAAGGCTGGATGTTGTCAGAGGCAGATACTTAATCAGAGCTTAATCAACAAACTGGAAGAATCAAAATTACTTGATGATCAAAACAAAATATAAATGTATTCTCTAATTGATTAGAGTGGCTTGGGAGGTTCTGTAAATTAAAAGATTTTGCTCAGCTGGAATGAAAATCAACCTTTCTTCCTATTTTCCATCCAGAAATAATGTTTGATAGCAGATCAATACTCTCTGCTCCTGAGGAAAAGTAAGAATAAGATAAAAGGAATAAAAATGGCTCATAGAAAATACCTGATAATATAAAAAGTGCTACTTTGTATGTGTGAATTTAATCAGGACTGGGGTGGAGGCAGGATGATGGGGAAATTCTTGCAGTGAAACTTTTTTTTGCCATGTGTTTTCTTGCCTGTCATAGAAAAAATAATCTGTAAACACTTTATGTATAATTTTTAAAGGAGGGACAGCAGTAGGGAGGTGGGGAGAACAGCTCTCTGTGTAGAGGTGTTCTCCGTCACCCTACATCTACCTTCCACTCTGTCCCATGGGTAGGACGTGTCACAGTAGGTCACTTAATCCCGTGAGAAAGGATGCCCTGTGTGTGACACAAGGAGGGACAGTGGCCATCCTGGTGGATAGAATGTCTCTGGCAGGTGTGCAGTGTCTCAGGTGCAAGTTTTCCAAAGCAAAATATTTTGATTCTGAGCCAAAATATTTCCGATTTCAACCTAATTTTTTTTATATATGTCTAAATTTGTCCAGGAAAAGAATTTTTTTGATAGACTGGTTTTAGGCTTAGAAGGGCTAAAAGTATGAGGTTTACAGCAGATCTGTATATCAGACTGGTGATGCAGAGGGAATGTAACATACTGGATCAACTCATCTGAAGTCTTTCTGCATTTCTATTCCAGTTATGTTAATCTGTTTGTCAGTGCCTATGGGAGAAGAGGTGTTGACACATAAAATCTGCACCGAGTGAATTGGCATTGGCCTTAATATAAGTTAAATAATCCTTTAATTATTTTTATACTATTTTTAAGCAACTTTTTCTATTTTCCAATTGCTGCTGCCGCCATAGGAAGCATGAGAAGCCCACCAGAATGTTGATGCCTCAAAACAATCTCAGCTCAGGCAATTGAAAGGCCATTTTAAATGATGAGTTTAAAATAACACTGGCTGGTGCTATCCAGAAAGACCTGCACCTATCTTATTGAAGTGCAATCAAGATCCAGCCATCAGAATTTTTAGTCAGGTAAAAGTCACAGTGAAAGGCCTCATGGAATATTTTGTCATTACAGAATTAAGGAATAATATTTTCTCTGTGGGAAAAGTAATTGTAGGCATATTTACAAATAACTTATTTCCACGTTTAGTGAGGTGGAGGGTATTGTTGGAGACCTTCCCCCTTCCAATTATTATATTTGACATTAAATAATTATTTTTCTTTTAAGAACACGTCCAGTAAAATGAATATGAAAAGGCTGTCAAGCATGCAATTGTAGTGGTATAGGACAAAAAGCTGGTGTGGCAGGACATCTACATTCCCCCCCCCAACTCTGTGTATCACAATAGCTGGTGGATAAAGAGATAACTGTGGGTGGAAAGGCCCATCGGGGTTATCTCTGGCGCCAAGGGTGATTCACACCTAGCTAAGAATTAACATCTTAGTCTGACAAGTCGATGGGGGAGAGATAAGAAATATTTCTGACTTAAGAAACACTGTTTTACAACTATAAAAGATACACGAGTTATCACTGAGGCCAGAAGCCTCTTACATCCCAAAAATGTTGGGGACTTCTCCCCGAGGCTTGGACGCAGCTTCGCGGTTACTTCCCTGGGGATTGAGTGAAAGGATTGCGATGTGTGCCACCAACCTTCGATGGTAATTAACATTGAATCCTAGGTTTATACTATTTCCTTGCTAGCTGTAACTGAAAGGTACCAGTATCATGCACTGTATGTCAATCTACTAGTAGTATTTCTTTTGTTTTATCCCTGTGTAGTAATAGTCTGTTTTAAGTCTTGTCTGTTAGTTTTCTTGTCTATTAATAAATAAATCATTTTAAATAGACCGAATCAGCCATTATTAAAAAACTTGTGGACAGAGTGAATTTTTGGGGTGCTGGTCACTTCAACACACCTCCTACCTGCTGCCATAGATCTGGGCAAAGACAGGAGCTGAACTAAATTCACAAAATCCATTCGTGACAGCTGGGAAGTGAAAAAAATGGCATATTGAGAGAGACATCTAATTTCTGAGTCCCGAAGTTTAACTTGGCTGCACATTGCACTCTTAACAATAATAGAAGAAAGGGGGGAAGAAAATAAATCAGATACAATTCGTCAAACAAAAGTTTGTGCATCTCAGAAATGAGAAGCAAAGGCTTACAGGATGCATCCAGGGAAACAGGCTTTTCTCCTCTAAAGGAAGGGCAGCTTCTCCCTCAAATTCTTAGACTAATTCTCTACTTTCCATATCTCAGGGGTGTATGATGACAGACACATCTGCAATTCAGCAGTAAAAGGAGTGATTTTCAGAACTGTGTAATTTGTCAAGGTGTAAGCAATGAATGCAGTACAGCATCAGCTGCTGGGTGTACTGCCCAACATGACAGATTGCAAAGTAAATCAGCTAGCCTGCTACTTGGAAAAACTTGCCTACTACTTGGAACATTGTTAGATAGAAAAATAAAAAGTAGGATAAATAGTTTGCAAAAATATGACATGGAAAAAATAAGAATGATCTATTAAATGAGAAAAAAAATGTCACATCAGAATACCCAGCAACTTTGGAATATTATTATTCTTGTCGGTTCAGCTGCCTCCAATTAAGTATGTACCATATGTGATAATGTAAAGATTCTCAAAAATTCACGAGGCATAATTATTTTTTGGGAGAAAAACATAGCATTAAGTATATTTTAGATCTTCTCTTTTCTCTTTGCATCCCACCCTCTTTGCTCTAAATGGTTTTCTTCTAAATGCCTAAATCTGGATTTCCTGGCAACATGGAAGTTTTATAAATTAACTGCCTCTGCCTAGCAACTGTAGCAGCATTTCAGGGACAGTTAATGATTTACAACAACTCAAAGTAATGGAAGGAAAACCTCACATGCCAAAGTGGCTCTTACACTATCCTTGAGAGAACTCATTTGCAGGGAAAGCTGCACCACTGAGAATCTTTTCTAGAACTCAGATCACTCTTTCTGTTGACAGCTCAATGTTCTAGTGTGAAGAAAGTGCAACACTTGACACCCCATCCGCCCTTTATTGAAGTTTCAGCTTTGAGGCCTACTGCTACAATATTTGCACATCAGTCCCACAAAGAAAGTGGGGCTTTTAAAAATAAATTTATATACAAAGTTACATAGCCATCTTAACTCAACCAAGTATATTTAGATAAATTAATTTTAAATTCCTTAGTAGCCATTATGGGTTTACAGTTTTCCAAGTGCAAGGAAGTAGAGCAGACCTATTCTTCTACCACTTTGTCTCCTCAGTTGCCAAAGAACAATGAGGAGGTGTGAATGCATAAGCAAATGGGGCAAGGCAATGACAGGAACAGGGCTCTAATGCACTTGGAGGCTGCATGTTTGATGTTTCTTTTCCCTCTTTACTTTGCCTCTGCTAGTGGAATGCTTTCTATCGCTTACTGATCTTCTCCTAGGGCAGCCTCTGTTTGAGTCCCAGCCCTCAGAGTGCCACATGGAGAAACAGTTCACTCAAAGGCTATCGAAGTGGAACACAAGGTTGAGAGAGCAGATGAATTAAGATAATTTGAAATTAAGAAGCTCTTGAATAGATCTAATCAACATGTGTCTCTTGAGCAGAGGTTGGAATGCTGAACTATAGGAGTCGGAAACATTTACATTTTAATGGCATTAACTAGGACATGAGGCAAGAGCCTTGAAGTCTTTGTCTTCAGAATGGGAGTGGCTTAAGGGCATGAGAGGTTCGTATCTACTGACAGCAGTGACTGTAGCATAGGGCATCAGTCAGGGACTAGGACACACATGGGATAGAAGCTGAGCAAATGCAGAAAGCAAGAACAAGAAACCCTAAGCCCAAAATAATTATGTGACTTCAAACAGCAAGTACTCAAAGTTAACATAGAGCAGTTGTATAACAACAGCCAAAGGATAATCAACAGGATGACAAAGTCCTTCAGTATGATTGTGTCAAGAGCTTTGGAAAGGTAAGCCATGGAATTCTCAACAGGCAGTAGAAATCAAGAGTTGTGGTGAGTCAGAAAAGCCTGAATGCAACAGGACCTTACACAGACATATCCCACACACTTTGGCTGTGACTCTTTTCATTACCATTGCTTTTTTAGTAACACTAAATTCAGCCACAGATGTTTAAAAACTGTGATTAGAGATTCTGTGCTAGGCAGAGAAAAAAGAAAAAAGGAGCTGTATCAGCCTTGTCTTTCTCTTTTAGCTTTCATGCAGCATTCATAGGGGAGCCTCTTGAAAAAGAATCAGAGTTCAGTGAAAATGCACTGTAAAAAGGCCTTTGATGAATCCTGGTGCTACCCTGTTGCATTACACCACCTAAAAGTACATGCTATTAAAAGGAAAGTAATCATGATTGTATTCTGATGGCATCTTCTTACAAAAAGGTGTCATATGTCTATGTCCTATCTAAGAAAATAGCTGCCCTCCCAAGCCTGCCAGTAGGTAAATAATTGGTCTGGGTTGAGCAGCAAGTCTCTGAGACAGTGGAATTTTCTTGTAGCCCTGTGCTTCAGAAACACTGAGAATAAAGGGCAAGGGTTTCATGACATTCCATCTGGTGGTGCTTGGAAAATAGTCAGTGTTTATGTGTTTATGAGTCATTAAGTGAAGCCAGTTGCAGACTTACAGAGGCTGCAGGCTGGTATTTCTGCCACAGTTTTTCTCATGGTATAAATTAAAGTAAATCCAGCAATGTTACTAGAGCTGACAAACTGGAAGCCTAGGCACAAAGTTGCAAAATGGTTTAGAAAATAAAGTATCCAGTTGTTTAGACCTGCAATGTCTAACTTTAATTTTTATGGCTACAACTGAATTTGGTTCAAGCACAACAAAGATTTTCAGCAGTAATTTCTGCAGTCAGAGAACTAGTGTCCTACCAGATCCCACGTCCTGGAACACTTCAAGTGAGAAGGAATCAGCTAAAATGGAGGAGAGTGTGGGACAGGTCTTCCTCTCTGTGAGCAGTAATCTCTTAATGCTCCGAAATGCTTGTTTCAAATCCTCTCACCTACAAAATGAGGTTGCTGTTGTTATATTTCTTAGCTTGTCATCCCGAATGTCACTACCAGCTATATTGTTAAGTGTTTCAAGGGGAAAAAACACACAAGCGTCAGATTTTGAAACAGTTCCATCTGTATTTGGCAGTAGCCAAGTTTTCTTCTTCACAGTTACCTTGGATCTAGACAATATGTTTAAATAAATAAGTAGAGTCCACCTTTCCAAGAGGCTTCAGAGTATGAGCAGAGGCAAATACTAAAGACCAATTATAAAGGAGTAGGAGTAGACAAATTTGGGAAGCTTAAGAGATTAATAAAGGCAGAAGCTTTTTTGTAGTTGGAATTTTCTTTAGCATTGTGAACTTTGTTGTATCACCATGGCATGCTGCAGGCACTAAAGAAATGAGAAACCTCAAGGCTCCTGGTTTGCACTGCCTTTTGTGATACTCAAAGCTTCTGGAAATCATAATTCAAGTAGTTACTGCGTACCATTTTTCCTTATCTTGGGTAAAATTCATCCTTGTTCAAAAGGCATTTGCATCACTTCTGGATTGTCAGGTTTTCAGTGCTGTAGAGAGCAATGTCACTGAAGAACAGACTGGAAAGGGATGCCTGAGTACTCTGCAGGAGACATGACAGGTTTTGTCTAGTGCATATAACCATACAACCTTGAGCAATTATACTGTTTAGCATGGAGTTTTCACATTCGTGATAAATTTTGTTGCAAGTTGCAAAATAATTCGTGTTCACTTAAAGATTTATCCCCTGCAGTCCAGCTACCAGTTTGGAATTTCAGCTTACTTTTTTTTTTTCCTGGTGTTTTTGCAAGCTTCTAATGAGAGGGTGGCAATGAAAGTGTTAAAAAATTATTTACAAAGGCTCCAAGTAGTATGAAATAGGAGAAAAAGAGTCAAATATCCAGATCATTACCTTTTGTGAAAATGAGAAAGCTCATTACATTGTACTTTTTTGTGGACTTTTAATAATGTATTTCAATAGATGTTTGAGAGCTATACATGAATGCTACTATATTTCTTCTTCCTTACATCATATCTGTAAGACCAGGTGGACATCTGCAGTGCAGTGAAACTTTTCACTTGTGTAAGAATTGCTTTGTGAATCATGATGGGAAGAAGCACTAGAGTGTGGTGGCCACTTATCCTTTAAGCATTTGAAACCTCAATTGCAATCTTAGCTTGAGTTTCAAATGAAAGTAAGTAAATACTTCATCTTTAAGCCTTAAGTTTTTACTGATGCCCTTGATGAAAGTACCCATCACAATAGTTGATGTGATTGTGTGGGTCTTCATCTGTTGAGGACTTTAGAACCCCTAGCAGGGTTATTTATGGTGAAAGAAGAAATGAATGTCTTATACTCCGTGCATAAAAACTTCCACAACAGCAAGTTTTTTCAGTTTAGGAACAGGGCACATTTTCAGAGCAGTTAGAAAAAATGAGACCATCGAGTCCCTGAAATGAGCTGCTGGAATCATTGTCACACTTCCAGGTTCAGTTTGGCACCCACCGTGGCTGCACCTGCTGGTGCCGTTGTGTTGACAGGTACAAATCACCAGTCATGAAGGAGAAAACCATGTAGCAGGCGGTAACTGGTGGAATTACCAATCCCAGAGCCCGAGGCAGCAGTACCTAAAAGGAAGCAGGTGGACCACCAGGGACTGTGTGCTTTCTTCCCACCCTTTGAGTACAAGAGCTGCCAAACATGCAGAGACATTTTGCAAAGTGCTTGCTGAAGGGAGACTCCCAAGGATGTGACAAACCCATCTCTCTCTCTCTCTCTTCTTTTACACACGTCTTTCAAATAGCTACCTGCCTTACAGAGATTTTCCACTTATATTCTGAAATTGAATGTGTTTTGCATCTTTTATGAATGTGCTGAGTGTAAGCAGAGAAAGATGGAGCTTTTGTGTCGTGTTAAGCAGTGTGAGCTTTAATTTGGCCATGTGTCTAATTAGGTGGCTTTTTTAGTGTGTGCTCTGTATGGGCTAATTAGAGGAGTCTGGCCTATAGCCAGGCTATTTCTTCCTTAAAGGTTTGGTTTCTCTACGGCATTGTTGGAAGAGATTTGTCTTTCTGGTTCAGTCCGGGAATGAATAAATACCACAGGTGGCAGAATATGAGCACAGAACGTTACCTGCCTTGTTGATAGAGACAGACTGGAAGTCCTAAATGAATGATATTGGCACTTGTGAAAAGTCAGTTCTGTTCCTCCGCTGATTATCAGCGACATTTCAGCAAAATGTCCAGCAAAGCTGCAATCACAGTAATTGCATAACAATTGCAATCGCAGGCCTGTTTGCCCTTTCTGGAAGCAGAACAGCTATTTGTTATACAGTGGGTAGGTTTTCAAATGCCCTGGCAGTGTCAGGTTTGTTAGTGAACTGTGTGCCTTGCTGAAAAACTGCCTAGGGATCAGGTGTAAGGCATAGACAGAAATGAATGGTATCTATTTTAGCTGAGCTTGGCACAACACAGAGGGGTACCCAAACAAATCCCAGTGTCTCAGAGGCAGAGAGAGTAAGCAAGCTTTCAAAACCGAAGTCTTTGGAGCTATGTTTTCCCTCCCCTTGCTTTTCCTGGTTTCTGCTTTTAGTCCCCATATGTATATCACATTTATTACCTCCCTTCTACTCACTTCACTGTAATGCTTAATAAGAAATGTTGTTTTATTGTCATAGATAGTGACTATTGTCACATGCACGCCTCAGAGCACTGTAAAATAATGGCTGAACTTGAGAAAACTCAGTGAAAAATGTATTGTTCCTTGAAAGGTGGGATTTTCACCAACTATGCAAAATGTAAAATGACCAGAGCACGAGCATAATATCTTGTAACTATTCCTCTATTAGCAGGAATATTCTGCCCTTCTTTTACACCCTTGATCATGGTATAGCACTCTTTCTCAGTATTTCTTGCAATTGGTGATAGATTTCTTAATGCTGCATGTAGTCCCAAATGCTGACCATATGAACTCTAAACCTCAGAGTAGAACAGAGAATTTGTTTGCTGGAATATTTACACATAAAAAGGCAAAATCCTTAGCTCAATTTATGCAGCTGAATGGAGCTCATCAATCACAGAGAGCTGTAAGACCTGACCCCACATCAAGTCAATAAATTGTGGCCTAGAGGTGGGGAGGCTAAGCAGACACTTGGCGAGGAAGGGTATGTGGTGGCATTACCAGCGTGCCGTAACAAAGAGCTCTGCACTCACTTGAAAATTGGAAGAGAAGTGCAGAGAAGAAAGTAGTTTGTGCAGGTGAGTTCCTCAACCAGCCCCTGGACATGTATTTGAGTTACCCTCTTCTGCCTGTGGGAACTGGAAGTGTTGCTGCTGGCCAGCTGGCAGGTGCCCTCCCTCCCTTTCCTGTTGGCACTCTGGTCAGGTATCCTGGCTGTTACCTCCTTCCTCTCCATTTCTGTCTGTCCTGTTTTAACTCCACTTCTCATGTTTCTTGCTTGTTCTCATTTGCACTCTCAGCTGTATTTTGGCCCTATTTCTTTTTTTGCCATTAACCATGTTCTTCTTGAGGTGTTTAATGTAAATCGACAGGCCTAAGTCAAATATGGGTTTGGCACTTCCCTGAGGCTGGGAGCAGAGCAGCCATCTGGGCTGCAAGCCCTGCTCCGAGGCTGCAGGGCTGTGCATGGTTTTGGGGAGAGATGCTGTTAAAAGATGAGTGGGCAGAAGGGCATCAGCTGCTGCTTTTAATTACAGTCAGGGGTGCACATCATGGAGGTCCAGAGTAATGTTGATTTCTTTCCTAATTTTTCTCTGCATTTTTACCTCATGGAATGATATTACAGTAATTTCTCACAAACCTATCAGGGGACCTGAGAAAGCCTGTCCCAACCTTGAGGGTCCTTCTCAAGCTCAAACAAATCATGTATTGCAGCCAGAAGGCCTAAGAAAGTGTTGGGGGTCACTGTCCTCGTTTCACTTGTCTGTGACTCGGGAAGGAACACGTGTGGTTGTGGCAGTGGGATAGGCTGTTTGGCTCAGTGGGCTTCCAGCCCTTCCCTCTGCACCCACGTGCTGCCTTCTAAAGGGACAGAGCTGCAGGAATGTGCCCTTCCCTTTGCACACAGAGTCAGCAGGGACATGGGGCCAGGTAAAGGACACAAGGTGACCAGAGGCAGCATTTTTGTCACTGCAAAAGGGGAGGGATGCGACAGCCACGTAATTGTCACATGGGGACTTCTGATATAGAGGGAATTCTCTTCCTCGGAATGTGGCAAAACATGAGGATAGTAAAGGACCAAGAGAGAAAGTCTATGCATTCTCAATAAAGCAGGCCCTCAGTGTTAAGCTCATGACTTTTAACAGACTTGTGGTGTCTTCAGTCTTGCCCAGAAGGCTACATGTTTGCCCAGGTGGAAGTAACTCTTCCAGATTTCCCACACAGCACATTGAGGGGACAGGATATATGCAGAAAATAACAAGGGAAAGTTCCTGTGGGAGTCAGAAGACCAGTATCAAACAAAGTCAGAGAATCACTGTAAGACACTAAATGGGATAATTCTTGTTTCGGAGGCAAAGGGCAGCAAGGTTCAACATCATCCTCCTAACTTCTAGGAAAGGGAGTAGGAAAATACAGTGGTGGGTGAGAAAGCTGAGTCTGTGGTGTCAGAGTGCAAGAGGCTGCAGTTAGAGCGAAAGAGGAGATGGAAACAGAGCCAACAGGGAAGGGAAGAGATTGTGTCAGCAGTAGGAGATGAAACCTAACCTTGAGCAAGTCTGCAACGTGTAGGAACACCAGCAGCTTCAGCAACAGCTAGTGCCCTACTCCTCAAGAGAAAGAGAAATAAAATGCATGCAGGCTGTCCTTGTGTTATCATGGGGGAACCTTGACACAGAGATTTATGTTATTTACTGCTCCAGATCAAGGCTCTGACTCTCTTGGATATAACTGTTAGTTGATAAGTGGTTCCTCAAGTCACTTTCTGGTTTCAGGAGGACTGAGGAGGTGATCTATTGTATGGAGAGAAAAATGGCCTCACTATTTAGCATTTTGGGAGGGACACAATGCTGAATGTTCCTACTCCCAGGGAACTTCCAGACACAGCTTCTACAGCTCATTATATTTTTCACATTATCACAAATTAAGGTATTTTTCAATGACTGTTGCTTGGCTCTTTGCTCAGCTTATTTTATGGAGGAAGTAGAATGAATTTAAAACTCTGAATAGGTAAAATAAGCTGTACTTCATTTCTTGCTGTTGAACCAATAATTTCTGCAATGAGTTTGGGAGCTCAAACCTTCATCTTAACACTAAGGAATTAAAAGCCCTTAAACCTGTAGGAGAGGGTAAAAGTAAGGATGTGTGGAATTAAAAAAACAAGCTTCAGAGGATAAACTGCACAGTGAATTATGATTCATGCTGCAACACGGATTGGAGCTTGTCTCACACAAGGAATCATCAGGAAGCAACAAGCAGTTAAGGATGAACCCAGAGTATGCCTGCAATTTTAATGACAGGAGCCAATCCTCAATAGGCATGTTTGTTTGTTATGGTGAGCCTGACAAGCTCATTTTGGATGCTGCCACCCAAAGAGCATCATTCTCTTCCTCTCTGACTCAAGCAGAAGCACGTAGGATGGTGATCTTGCACAAGGCTTAATGTTTCAGGCAATGTGTATCCTGTTTGGAGTAACATTAACAGAGCATTTTGGCACATGCAGGCGCACTAACAGATTGCAAAACCACACTGAACTCCAAGGAAAAGAAGCTGTTCCCTCAGATGGCTCTGCATCCATTCATGTAAGTAAGCCAGCCAGCTCTTTCCTCTTGCATTTAGTCCCAAGATTTGTCTGAGTTTTTTTATCTACCTCCTACTTACAGGCAATGTGATTCTGTGCTGCTGGGTATGGGGATTGTTCCAGAATCGAATCCAGCTGCTCTTGAATTTTAAGGGCTTCATTATCAATTCACAGCTGTACAGCTTAGCCAGAGGAAGAGAAGGCAAGCATAGCCTCTTCTACTGCTTCCAGGTAGTTAACTTGTGCACATTACTCCTGTCTGCCCATTTTCTGAGACTACGAGCAAATAATGGCCCAACAAATGAAAACCCTAATGTGCCTCTGTTCCTGTGAGCAGTCCTGCAAAGCCCTGTCACCCTTGCTGGGACCATGCTGGTTACAAGTTCCAACAGTGCATAACCTGATTTGCTGCAGGAGGAGTGTCCTAGAACTGCGTTTTGCACATCAGATTTTCCTGAGAAGAGGTCACGTCTTTCCTCATTGTCTCTGATGCAAATCCATGGCAGATTGACTGACATTAATGATCTAGGAGAGAAGGTTCTCCACATCCCTTTTCATTAATGGAGAAGGTCCTGCTCTTTGTATAAAAATTGCATTTCAGTGGTTTTGGAAATTCTGTAGTTTAATGAGGTGAATGTTCTTCTTGAGAGTGACAGGTTTGTTACTGGTGCTGTTTATTTTTATGATATTTTATGTCCTTGAGGTTTTGTATGCTGGAACAAACTAGGCAAAGTAGAAAGCCAAAAAGCAAATAATGTTTAACATCTGTCAGGTATTCAGCTGACATAGTGAAAAGGGAATGTGGAGTTATTGGTACTTTTTTAAAAATTTGGAGGTTTACAAATTGAAATAGCCCAAGTGAAAATCTCAAAATGAGATGAAAACTAAGTTCAGTGCTTCAGCTTAATGGGTTTTGTGGGGGGTTTTTGTGATTCCTTCCTTCCTGCCCCAAACACTCTAGGCACACTTAAGCTTTCTAGTGATGATAGGCAGCTGAAGATTTCTGTGCCTTTAGGACTTGCTACAAAATATATAGCCCAAATCTATCATCCTTTGGTGAGATAAGGCATGGGGAGTCTCCGTGCCATGTTAAATGTGGGAGGGAAACAGTGTGAGGTGTATGGCTGGGGCACTGCCCCTGCCATGGCAGATGGGCAAGGTGCCCCCTTGGGACAGGGAAAAGCCCAGTGCTCAGTGATTTATGTATTTTTTTCCTTTGGTCTCTCCCACTACAAGTGCTGGGTTGTACCAGGACAGTGTGTACCACAACTGAGCAAGCAAGAACCTAAAGCTTTCTTCATCCTCCTAGATAGTGTCTGATCGCCAGGTGGCAGCCAAAACTTCTGTAATGCTCCATGGAGATGTTAGCATTAAGGATGGCCTGATTTAGTCATCTTTACCTTTCTCTTACAAGCAACTTTTTGTTGTATTGGCTGGAATAACAAAATAGCGAAGGCTGGGGGCTGTGCTAGTGAATGGTGACAGAGACCACAGCTGAAGTAGTGGGTCTCTGCCTGGCACCTGTGCAAAGCCTAGGAAGCATTAAACAGCTGCTAATGGTGTAAAAAAAAAAAAAAAACAAAACAAAAAACCAGTCTGAGAGAGAAATATCCTCAGCACCATTTTCACTGGGGCTTACAAGATCCCAGACAGCTTCTACCCCTGAGCTCCTTCCTGGAGGTGCCTGTCTTCCTTCCAGCCTTGTCGTCCCTCACAATGTGTGTTGAGGAGCAGTCAGAGCAGGTCTGGCTAACTAAGGGGTCTGGTGTGTGCCTCTCTGCTCGCCCAGCTGGGGAGCACTGCCTGCTTCCCACTGAGGATGGGATTTGTCTCCCATCACACCTGTGGCCATTGGGACCCTGAGCACCCTCTGCACCACTGGTTTTCACTGAGGAGCCAAACAAAGAATTCAACAACGAGTATTAAACCATCTCCTGCCATGTTTGGTCCTGCCTGCAGGTGGGTCAGTGTTCACTGGGGGTGTTCTCAGCAGGGCACAGCAGGCCCACAAGCTGCTGCACAGGACAAGCCCAGCTCTGCCAGGATGCTCAGCACTGCAGGAGACTGTTCCACAGGTCCCAGGCTTATACCCTGTGCTGGCCATGAGAGGCATAAATACGCTTTGGGACCAGCTCCATGTGCCTTGCTGGCCAAGGCTGTCAGCTCTTACTGTGACAGATATGATAGCCTAAAAGGATATGAGTGAGCAGTGTTGGAGAAGTAGCATAATTTCAGAAAAAGATTCATATCGAGCAATTTGACAATGAGGACTGCTTTCTCCGGGCAGAAATTTCCAGTAACTGGGAGAACTTGGTTTTACTCAGTGATTTTTTTTCTTTTCCTCTGTGTCTTTGTATTAGTGCTCATTTGTTTCTTACTGATTAAAAGAAAAAAACTTTGGAACCAGCAGAAATTATTTACAGTTTAGTTCTTTAGAATAGGAAAATCAATCAAAATATTTTAAAAATAGAAGATAATAACTGGAGCCACTCATCAAGATTTAGGACTAACTGCAGGCTTGATTGAGGACTCTAAAATTAGCTTTTATTTTATTTTTCTTGTAAGCATGTGCAAAGCACAACTCAGTAATTATCAAACTGAAATGTCACTGAGAAATGGCTTAACTGGATCTTTGTATTAGATTAAAACAGAATGTCTTTTCCTGCTGTAAATCTCTTCAGCAAATATTCTCTATCTCAGAACATGCAGCTCCTTGTTTGAGAGTTTCCACTTCAGATATTTTGCAAGGCATAAGCTGTGTATGTACTCTACTTCAGTAGGAATACTCTGATTTACACCAGATGATGAGTTGGTTCTACATTTATTCTCTGTTAGTCCATTTACATTTCTCTATCCATGGATTTAAAGTCTGCTGAAAACTGGTATCATCAATTAGCAGACTCAGTGCTGTCCCGAGCTGCCCCTTCTCAGTGTCTTCCTTGAATCTTCATTGCTTGTGGGCAAGGGGTGGAGACATGGAACTTAAAATGTATTTGCCTGTCCTAAGTTTTTGTGCCTCTTCTTTCTATAGCTCTCAATCATTCCAAGGTTAGAAAACGATCCAAAAAATCTCTGTGTGCAGTGTAGTTTGCCCCCTGTTCCCATCCCAGAAAATCAAGGTTATTTAATGATATAAAGTACACAGAAGCTGTGATTGTAAGAAACTAGACCAAACATGCAGTTTTTGGCGTGATTGTAAAACATTCTGCATTGCTCCCAAATTGCAATACAAATTGAAGCCTTTATGCATCCTGATAAGTAAGAACAGGTGATTTCTAAGGTAAGTTTTGCACAACACCTTATAGGCAAAGTCACCAAAGGGGACTCTGGAGACTGGGTCCCTATTCTAGTTACTCATAATGCTGGGCTGTAATGAAGTCACTTAGCTCTTAGCTGCTCTATTGCAAAACTGAAAATACTTTCATCAATCATCTAAATGGGGCATCTGGGCATCTGTTCCAAATGTTGGTCTCCTTCCTTCCCTCCTACAAAATAATGGTACTTCTTTATTCAAATTACCTTATTTCGTACAGGGCAATGGTGTTGTCATGAGAAGAAAGCAAAAATTAATTGCCTAAAATAAAAGTAGAAGAGTGTTTCCAGCATGGGAATGATAGGGATTTGTGTAAGACCCAAATTGGCTCTCTCTTGCTGGCTTTAAATTAATATTAAATAATATATGTATGTATGAACATTTCAGAATGAGTTAAATATTTTCTTCAAATTAAATCATTGCCAGATTTCAGCTAAAATTTCTGTTACCTTCAAAGCAGGAAATGCTTTATGATAGAAAAAGAATTAAATCTCTCATCGTGGAGGCATCAAACCAAATGTCTTCATTTCAAAGGGGAGTGGGGTTTTTTTTGCAGCAGAGTTCCTTCCAGAAGCCATCTGATTAAACATTAGCAAATCTGTTCAGTCAATCCAAATATTCGACATGTATTTTTCTTCATGGAAAAAAAAAATCTGAAAATGTTTTCCCAGCTCTCATCGTTGCAGCAGGCAGAACTTTGTTATCCTCCCGTGACCTCCAAGTCCTGGATGGCTCTTTCACTTAGGTCTGAGCTTCTTCTAAATAGAAACTACCAAACCCAGGGCTGTTTCATGAAACATAAAGTACATTAGCCATCAAAGGGAATGGAAACTTTCCTCCATTTGCTGAAGAATTAATAAGCAATATGCAATGACGGTTACACTTTAAGAGGCAGGAGCACAGCCCTGGTTGCCTGGAAACAGGAGGATGCCTTTGGAAAGTCACACCAGGCTTGCTTAGGAGAGCAGTTCCAACACGAACTGATAGCCATCTTTTACTTTTAAAAAACATTACTTTTCTCATTGCTTTTTATCAAGGCCTAAATAAGCTCCAAAATTCATTTAGTGTTCACCATATATTTCAGTGCGAGGATATATCAAGCAGTATCCAGGAATTAGATGTGTATCTGTATAAGTGTCCCACATCCAAACTTTGAAGAAATTCTTCAGGTTCCATAACTCTTTTCCTTGTACTCATGACCAAACTGCTCAGGAGTGTTCAAACTTGGGTCAACCTATATAACTAGACCAAGCAGAAGTTTGCTTTTTTTTGCCAGAAACCATACATGAAGTTGGGCTCAGTTTAAAGCCTGTCTTCCATCTCGACCAAGCTGATTTAAAGCAGTGTGTATAAAATAAGTTACATGTCTGCAGGAAAACCAATATCAAATCCTTACCAGTTGTGGGAAAACGAAAAGTAATCATTGTATTAACGTTGCCAATGCACTCAATTTCAGGCATGCTTTCCATGTAACTTCAGCAGCAAAACGGTATAAATAATATCCCCTGTGCTAAAAAGACCTTCAGAATCCAGCATATATTATAGCTTATGAGTAGGACATTGTAATTAAACCAAAGCTGTAAGGCACTGGGTGAGTAGAAAGCTCATAAGGGTTAATAAACATTCCAATCAGCCTGGGACTGTGTTCCTGGGTTGCTGGAGCCCAGCCAGCTCCTCTCAGAAGAGTAGCTAGCTCCTCTCAGACCAACTACCAGCTCCAGAGGTGCCAGGCTGACCTACCCTGTTCTGCCAGCTCTCACCTGTGACTTTTTGGAGGCATGCTGAGCTCTGGGGGCACAAACCACCCCAACAGTCAAAGGAAAAATGGAATTTCTTTGAAATTACTCTCCTGGAGTCAGCTTCACAACAGAGCCCCACCTTTGGGCTGTGAGGACTATTTTAGAAGGAAATGTAGGCATGCCAGGTTTCAGCATCACAGCTGTGATGAATGTGATGACTAACTTGATGAAAGCATCCAGTATTTGACCTTATTTTTGAGTAAGAAAAAATTCAAATCCAACACTTTGTCTAAAACATGTCTCCTTTCAACCATTATTTGTGCCCACTGCAAGTGAGCATGGGAAATGTCTTGCCTTCCATGTTGTGTTTTGCAGAACATTTAATGTTCCCAGCTTCTGAACAGCAAAAGTAGACACACTAAGAACAGACTTTCTCAGATTCCCCAGGCACAGAAGGAGTTACTTTGTTCAAAAATGAGTTAAAAAAATTTTTAAAAATACTTTAGAGGGCAGAAGAGGATAGATTGAGGATACCAGCTTTATGCCTTACACCCTCAGTCTTTGATAGCTTGAACCTTTCATTACCACAGTTTCCCTCTGTGTTAAGGTGGAGATAATGCATTTTTCCTGGGACTATTGTGACAGCTAGTGCTTTGCCAATTGCTTTGATGTCTTTGAAGGAAAAAATACTCTATCTGCTTAAATTTAGACTGACAGAACATTGTGAATCAGGTGCAGGTGGCTTTGACCAGATTCCTGCAGAGCCCTTTATTGCATGAGGTATGCTGCTTTTATCAAATACAGCTTTCCTTTTTTCATTGCTTCCCAAACGATCGTGATGTCCCCCACTATGTGACATTTTTCTGAGAATTGTTTGTTCTTGCATAACTCTTGTGTGTGCTGTGAAATAGAAATATTTCATGAGAGTCTTTGTGCCTGGTAATTTTATCAGTTCTTATCAGGTTGCAGAGAAAGAAGTGGCAGTAAATTGGATGTCTTACCTTGAAAAGCTTTCAAAAAGAAAACGTGACATGGTGAATAGATGCCTGGAGGGTAAGGGTTTTTTTCTTCTTGGGTTACAGGAACACAGACGAGTCAATATGACAGAGCTGTGTTAGTATTCATGAGGCAACTTTCCCTTTGCCTTGAGAGCACGCTGTAATGCCTTGAGAAACATGCTCCACTGTGGTGGCTAAATGGCAGATTGTATCCAGCATCAGAGGCTGGGGGAATGGGGACAGGTCCTGAATACCAATAAAGTAGGAGCTGATGATTGCTGCAATTTGCCAGTGGCTGTGAAGTGCCTGAAACAGAGAGCAAAACCTTCCCTTTTACTTCTCTTGTGGGTGTTTGTCAGAGTTCACAGAGAATACTGCACAGCAGCTCAGACAGCTAAAGAATTTTCTCATTGCATGGGGTCACATGGCACCAGGCCTTGTGGCAAGCATAAGAACCCCTTATCCTGGGACCTTAAAATGGTTCCTCCCAAATAAATAAATTAAACTTTATGTTATCAACCCAAAGGAGAAAGGGGAAGTGGGGCGAGGGGGAGTTCCTTGA
Source organism: Daphoenositta chrysoptera (assembly GCA_013397915.1). NCBI lineage: Eukaryota > Metazoa > Chordata > Aves > Passeriformes > Daphoenositta > Daphoenositta chrysoptera. Next base: position 83,028 of record VZRO01002606.1, read on the forward strand.
GTATAGCTGGTTCTCAACAATGGTCTATTTGAGTAAAATCTGAATGTTAAAATTCTGTAAACATTCAGCTGTGGTTAGATTAAATCCTTTACCTTATTTTTTAAAAATACTAGGTTAAATGTCTCCATTTCATTATTTTTCCTAGCACTCTTCAGTACCATGGGCCAATTCTTCAGCTGGCATAAATCATCAAATATGCCTAAATCATTAGGCATATGAGTATAAGAGCAGCTGAGGCCCAAGAGCTTGTGTGGATGGGTTGATCTGCATTTAGCCTTCCATTCCTGGTTCCTTTCCCCTGTCTTGTTTTTGTTGTTGTTCCCAGTTTGTTTCCCTATCTGTGAGATTTCTTCCTCAACACTAAAGAAATAAGCATGTCACATCTCTTATGAACAGACTGCTTACCATTTCTTTACATCCCGGTATTTGAGGCACTCACAGCAAATTTGATGCAGCCAGAACTCGGCACATTCTGGTTCCCATGCCATGGCTTACGCTTGCTGAGGCAGCATCCCATCACTGCTGGCAGCGAGCGTCTCTGGAGGCAGCATCTCAGCCTGCTTTCTGCACCATCTGTGCCCAAATCCAGCCTTGCAGCCCGCAGGTCTTGCTGTTCTTCAATCGACCTAGCAGGAAACAGAGGCCAAGAAGAGCCATCTAGCCTGCCTGGTCCTGATGGTTGCAGCCTGACCATGGATATATGCCCAACTTCATGAGCTCTATTTGCTGCTGCTTTGCTGCTGAAATGCACTTAGTGACTAGCACAGCCAAAAAAGGAGGCAGCTACTCCAAACAAGAGGCAGGCATATACACACTGGGGTACACGTACAAATTATGGACTCAGCAACTGCAGTTTGGTCTGATTTAGATGGAATACACTTGGAGATGATGAGAGAATTCAATGGATTCAGGATTTTGTAATTTGTCTGCTGTTGGGTGAGGCACAGAGGGCCTGCATGGAGCAGCTCCCTGGACCAGAGCAGCCGGGTCGTTTCCAAGCAGCTTTCCTTACCAAACAGATTAGGAATTGTGTCCTAGCTGACATGTGCGGGGCCCTACCGGACATAAGTATTCCCCAGGCATTATCATTCCAGTTAAATGTGTCATCATGGCACATATTTTGCAGGCAAATGATTTAAGCTTTTTTGTTAATTAATTATTATTAAGCTGTACAGAGAAAGCAGTGTGAAGAGCCCTTGTTGCTCCAAGCCTGGAGGTAATTACTGAAAGTAGACTTTATAAGGTGAAAAACACTGTCTGCTCCCAGCTCGTCTGCAATGCCTTCACCCGCGTCACAGCTGGGGTGACTCACAGGAAAACGCCACAAGACACCCAGGGGCTGCGTGTCTGAGGAAGCCGACGCCAGGTCCTGTGTCACAGGGACACCTGCTGGAGCAAAGCCTCGCAACAGCTGGAGACAGAGCCCAGTGCCCTGCACCATGGTTATGGTTTGAAATACAACTAAACTCTCATTCAAATGCAACTATGCTCTCATTATCTTCTTTCCTCAGCTAATTGTACTGCTCTGTGTCTTTGTTAAAATTCTCGGGCATCAGCACATATGAGCAGATGATTAAAAATTCTCTTTGATTTACATGATAACACAGACTGACCTTGTGCCATATTACAGCACTTGTCAAAATGCTGCTTCTGTAAGAGAGTTTCTTGCTGCTGCTGTTTCTGTGAAGAGTCCTGGCTTAGCCCTTAGGGGGGTGTGGGGCTGCACTGTCCCCTCTGACCAGAATGTCATCTGGAGCTGACACTGCTGCAAAACCTTGGGAAAAGAGGCTGTGTATTCTGTTCTATCCCATAAGCAGAGCAGCATATTACTGCTTGCCCACTGTTATATGTTACAGACAACATCCCACACGTCCCTTTCCCTGATCCTCAGGGGCAACAAGTACCCTTAGAAGCAAATGGAAGGAACACACCTTATTCCTCAGGATCACTTTGACAACAAGCTTGATGTCTGTCATGCAGAGCAGGGGACACTCCTTTCTGTGGTGGGTATTTCTATCCCTGTGCCATGGAGCTGTAGAGATAATAGCTGTTAGTACTGGCTTTAAGAGATTTACTGCTTAAGCATTTAGGAATAAAGTCAATCATTTTAAATCACATCTCGAACAAGGAAATTCCATTCTGAATTCAAAAGTGTTGTACTTATACCCTTAGGAGCAGTATCATTTGGGATGCTAAGGGCGTTAAGTACAGTTCTTTTCTTATCTTGTCCACTAAGCAAGCACCTTTGATTCACTCTGCTGCACCTGTGGTATAGTATTGATAATTGTGCAACTGATGATACCTGGTCATCATCTCTCTGTGCCTCTAGTGAGATACAGGACAAACAAGGGAAGTTGTCATGTTTTCAGTTCCTTCCATACAGGTCAGTTTGCTGATCATCAGACAATTTACATTCCCACGTACCTGAGTCACTTCTGATTAAGTAGGGCAATCAGGTATCAGGTAGATACCGGATCTCTTTAAGGTATTTGAATTTGAGGTCCCTTTCTACATGGCTGCTCTCCAGCCACTCTTCTCCCAATTTATACTTGTGCCTGGTGTTAGTTACTCCATCCTAGATGCAGAATCTGGCATTTTGACTTGTTAAGTTTCATCCCAGAGTTCATTGCTCAGTGAATGCCCCAGTCTATTTATATCCCCCTGCAAGGCATTTTGAAACTGATAATGCAACTTTTTCAAAAACTACCCTGAGATTCTGCAAACTACTGATGTCTAATACCGTGTTGCAGGAGTAAAAAATGTGGAGTTGTGGTGATGTGAGTTTCTCAAGGAGAACAGCATTGTCTAGGTCAGGTTTCATTCTTAGTCAATAAAGTCGATGTACAGGAAAAAAAGGAAGTAATTTGCTGTTTGCTAAAGAGGACTTTGGTAAAACTCAGCTTCTGCTCTTCCATTCCTGTATTATACCTACAAGGCTGATAGCTGATAATCGTGGCCATCATTCTGTGGCAAGAAATGAGTGCAGATACATGTCTATTAATGCACATATATAAAACAGGTAAAATCTAGCATGTGTTAACTACTGTGAGGTCTCTGTTCTCCTCCTGTAGCATGTAATCTTCATCCATACTGTAGATCAGGGATAGAGAGGCCCTTTATACCACTGAGTTCTGCAAACACAGCTCCTCAGTACTCAGATGATGACTATCAATCATTATAACTTAGATTAGCTCTCAAGTCCCTGCAAAGACAAATCTCTCCACTCTTCTTTCTTGTCACCACTATTGATGAGCATCAGTCAGAAGTTTCAGTTCCTTTGATAATGTCATTTTAGATGTTTGTTTCAAGCTTTTATGACGCAGAATCTCTCATAGAAAATGACAGGTGATACAGTTCTATAGCACAGATGCTGAACTGGAATCCTGGAAACAAATGTTTTGCACAGTACTTTCTCATTACTCCCAGAATCCACCTAGGCAAAACTGGAGTCTGTGGTGTACTTATATTTGGTTCTGAAGTAATATATCTACTTACTATTTATGTATTCAGTACATGAAGCTGTCTGCCTTTAGTATTGCTGCTAAATACAGCAGGGTGTTCAACGGCTGCAGAATCCAAAGTCCTATTTACCAGCAGGTAACCAAGCATAGGAGCTCAGAGCCAAAGCTAGCAGACCAGGCATCACCTCACATCTGTAGCTGGCAAAATTTCAGTGTTTTTGCAAATCTGCAGCTTTGGGCAGTGTAGAGACTTCAGAGCTCATGACTGACATCAATTCACTGGCTTGTGCCTCTCCCAGTACAGCAGCAACACGAACAGTATATGTAGCTGTGTGAGCAGTGAATCCAGGGAACCTTCTACTGATGCTCATAACAGGCACCTCTGGCACAAGTAATTTCACTTCCCTATTGCTCATTTGGAGCACTAGGACATACTCTCACAAATTTCATGCAGTTTTTTTTACCAGATTTCTCTTACAGGACATCCAATATATTGTGTGTGTGTGTACTGTATCTACACTGTGTGTATATATACAACTACACAGAGCTCGCAAAGTTTTCCCTATGTATTTGGAGTTTGTTGAGCATGTGTTTGCAGTAATTTTCCATAGGTTATGCTTTAAACCTGCATCTGGAATGGCTGCACAGCTTGGACAGTGCTTGCTGGTCCCTGACTTTCCCTTCTCCCTTCTGCCGTTGCGGGCTCAGTTGACTGGAAAGTGGCTCTGCCCTCTGTAGTGTCAGTCTGATTCAAGCAGTAAACCCTCTCTAATGTGAGGGGTAATTGTTTTTCTCTGTGAGGTGATCTCAGAGAATTTGGTCTGCTGTTGTTTCCAGACATGTGAAAATCAGCTCTCATGAAACTACGGTGTCATGTTCTGCATGTTTTCAACAGTCCCTTTCCAAACAGGCAGAGTTTACACTGTTAATCTACAGCACTTGTTTCAAGTACAAACAAACATAATTCCAAGAGTACAATATCATTATCATCAGCTTGGGAAAGTGAATGTAGTATCCTCTTGCCTTTGGCTTTCCTCAGGAAGGACCCTTGCACTAATTGTGAACAGGCAGTAACCCCACACTCTTGGTCAAGCAATGGGAAGGTTACTGGTCTCATTCACATTTTTCAAGAGTGCAGTGGGTTTGCGAGGGACTTAAAGGTGGGAAGTAAAGACTGAGAAATTTACTTCAGCAAGTGACGCTACAGAAGTAAGCGAGGCATGCCTGTAGTTGGTGGTAATGTATACAAATATACATGGAGAAATTAGCCCATGAGGAAGGCAGGGTCACTGATGTTTTGGGGTTTTTTTATCTCAGAAGAGCTGAGCAGAGAAAATGCTCCACTTCACCAATCTGTTGGTAGAAAATTTCACTGTAAGTACAGAAAAGCTGTCACTAAGAGAGAGGACGAGGGCATTCCATTCCTTTGTATGGGCTGGCTCGTGGTGGCTTTGGGCAGAGAAACTTTGGCTGAAAGCAGCAGCAACTCAGTGTCACCCTTCTCCCAGCTGCAGGAAGTAAAATGCATTTCTGTGGGATGAGGTAGCTCTCACTTGCTGAGCGAGGTCAGCCCTGCCAAGATCGAGCCCCTGAGCTCTCCATCTGCAAAGAAGTGCTTTTACTGATGATACTAAAAAGATGTCCAGATGCTCTTCCTGTTTTGCATTTTCAGGCTGCTGCCAAACCAACTGGGAAGCCATATTGTACAGATGAGGCAAGTCATCTCCTGTATAAATTTGTGTGCAATTCATCTCCCATGCCTTTATTTTCCAGCAAACTTTCTTTTAAAGGTCAAACCAGAAATTTGGAAAGGTATTTTGTCTGTCTCAGGGACAAAATGCAGCCTCATTTCAGTTATAGTACCCAACTGCTTACATGGAGTATTAAACTGGATCCTACTGGAGAAGAAATGTTCAGCAGGAGAGAGTTTAAAAGCAGATAGTAACAGGGGAAGTCAAAAACGTAGCTTTAGTACAAGTCGAAAGTAGTGCATAATAGTGATTAACTGGAGGGATAATATGTAAGTGGAGAAAAGAACAGTTCATTTATCAAGATAAACAGGAAGATAGTTAAAATTAAGGGTAATAGAGGAAGAGATAATTAAAATCCAGTATTGTTAAATACAAAACCACAATTTGCAAGAGCTAGATATTTATTTTTTAATAGAGCCCAACTGAGCAATCGAGGGAATGCAAGGTATTGGTAAAGAGCTCCTAAAAGAACAGTGAAGCATCAGTGTAAAGGTATCCTTTAGGAGACATTTAACCTGCGTATAAGCAAAATTGTTTTGCTTCTATTTTGCCATCAGCATAGAAAATTGCAGTATGTCTCTATTTGTCTGCATCTTTGTAACCTCTAACAGGAGGCAAATGGAGAATAAGAATGTGATGCTGGCATAATTCAGAAGTAAGGAATTTTTAGTGCATTCGGTCTTACACGTGTGAAGCTCATACCAGAGTAATAGATAAAAGACACATAAAAAGCCCCGTGGAAAAGCAACAAATGCTACTGTGTTGCAAGAAGGTAACCAAAGGAACTGGGAAATACAGGGGATGTGAAATATGGAACCAGTTCCTCTGTCCTGCATCTGTCTTTTGCTTCTTTTTTTTTCTTTTTTTTTTTTTTTTTTTTTTTTTTTTTTTTTTTGTTTTTTTTTTTTTTTTTTTTTTTGTTTTTTTTTTTTTTTTTTTTTTTTTTTTTTTTTTTTTGTCTTGTTCATTTGGGTTATTTTATTCGGTTTTTAGCATGTTACTATTAAATAGAACTGGATTGCTAATAAGATAGTGTGGTCCAGAATTCTGGTGATGGGGAAACAAGCAAAGTTGGGCCTCTTTATAGACATACCCTTTTTACCCTGATTCTTAGCCGAAGTCTATTTGTGAGTATAAATATCTTTGATTTTTATACTCTCAGAATGGGCTGGGAAGTACAGGAATTATCAGACCCACTTCATGGCCTAAGAAAGACGACTTGAGAGAAAGTTTTGAGTTTGTCTGGGATTATTGTGCCAGCCAATGGCACAAGGAAGAATAGTAGTTTCATTTTCTGTCCTACCATTGATGTTGTGCCGTGGTGATAGGCAAGGGAATTTTAGATATTCATTGCAGTCTTAGAGATTCCACCTTCTGTCTCTCCTGAGAATGTCTGATTGAGGTTTCAGATTTGCCAAAAAAAATTGGATATTTTGCCATTTGCGAGATACTGAGCTGGGTGCAAAGAACCTACAGCCTCCACAGGAAACTTCCAGCAAGGCAACCAGCATCTGTGCAAATACCTGATTTTCTATAGGATGTCCTTCTGTAGGGTATATTTTAAGTGATCAAGACATTTCAAAGGGGGAAATATGATCCACAAATTGGACCACAGGTCAGGGGAGTCTCAGAGGTGTGTCTGTCATAACTATGTTCACAGCTAGCTAGAGAAGGAGAGAGATGATTTAGGACAAAAAGAAAACTCCCCAGTGGCTGCTTCTTTGTTTAAGTACCACCAGCCACGCATTGTTTGACTGCAACCACTTTGTAAAGGCAAAAGACATTAAAAAATGTGTCTTCCCTAAGAGTGTTTCTACTCTCTTTCATCTGGCAGCCTGCCCTAGTACTGTTTCCAAGGCAGAACTTCAATGGGAAGCTGAAAACTATCCCGAATTTGGATTTTGTACAATTCTAACATTTAGCATTCAATAATCGGAGGGCATATGCTACCATAATTTTTTTTCATGCTGTGGATCCCATTGAAAAGAAAATCATTTTCTGCTGGGTAACAAATTCTTTCCAAACCCTGTTTCACTGCAGCAGGAATTGCCATAATGGGACTGAAGCTGATTAAGATCTATAGCAGGTGACAGGTTTGAGAAGGAATAGTATTTTCATAATTTAAAAATAATAATGGAGGGCTTTTCTGCTTTGGATGCTAATATGTGTCAGCAGCAAGGTAAAAGATGTCTTGGAAAGTGCTTTTTCTGTAGATGAAATGTATTGTAAGAAAACACGTTTATCCATGTTGCAAGAGAAAGTGAAAGATGGGCACCAAAATACCATTTACATTTATGTATCACGTTTCATTCTGAAAGAGGAACAGCTGATTAGAGATTACCCTGGATAGAGAAATCCCTTCACCCACCCCAGGAATGCAGTCACCCTCAAGAGAGGGATGTAGCAGGTGTCTAACAGCGTATGGCACAATAGTATGAACAAAAACATTCTGCCAGGTGAAACATGCTGGGGAATTATATGCAGGCAAGGATACTGTGTGTAGGCTAAAACTAAGCCTGGGGTTTGAATTAAAGAGAAATTGGATCCAGGATGTGCTCACATTTTCAGCCTGTGACTAAACATGGTAATGCTTAAATGCAGAGACATTGATCTTACTTTTTTTTCACTCACATCCCCTTTTTTCTGTGCAGCACATAGAGTCTCCCCTCACAAAAGAGAAGCTGCCAGGCTCTAACAATGAGAGCACAACTGAACCAGGTCCTAAAAGTGGAGTGGTAGAATTCAAGAAGTGATCAGGGACCATGTCACTGGAAAGGTCATCTGCTCGGTACTCTGTGTTTCCTTCACTTCCTTTTCCCCCTCTTTCACATCCCATTATATCTCCTTCTTAAATGGGTTCTTACTGGATTTCATGGAGGATGGCAGAGATTCTTTTTATAGTGTTAAGTCACCTAAATGGGATGTCAGGGTATCTTCCTCATGTCAGGTACTCCCACATGAGTACATTTTACATCAGGAAAAAGATCTGGTGCCTGGTCAACAGAAACATCACAACAGATGTTTCGAGCATTCACTGTGCTGCGTTGCTTAGGGCAAAATCTTGCAGACCATGGTCTGTTGTTTAGGCCACCAATATGTAGCTTTGCTGCTTCTTCTGTAGAGGTAAGGCACAAGATATTTGGAGCAGGATGTGACTTTCAGCTGGAAATAACAGATGCTTCTTACAATAAAAGGCATCTGAGATGTTTTAGAATTATTTGTGTACATGATACTGCTTGGTATATTCCAAGCAATCCCATAAAATCCTGCTATATTAAAATGCCTGGGTAATGGCAAAGACAATTTTATCCTCAGATAGTCTCTGGCTGCCTGGGACTAGTGAGGGCTGACCTGCAGGTGGGCATCAGCTTTTAGCCACAGCCTTCTTTGTTACCAGAATTGAGGACTGCAGGAACCTGATACAGTAAGTTGCTGCTCCTACTTTTTATTCCTAGAGGAGATATTACCATTCTTCCACAGACTGGAACACTGAAAGATAGATAACCAGCTGCATCTCTGAGAAGGTCTGGTCTGAAAAGGATTGCAGTCAAATGGCAGTGATGTGCTAAACTTGACAATCTTTTCATGTAATCGATTTCCATATCTCCTAAGTTAGTTGCCAGTTCCAATAATGGAAAACTAATTTGCACTGATGTCCCAACTTTGTGGATCATCATGTGTGCATACACCAAAATTCTCAGCAAACACCCATGTTGGAAATGGCTTTTAAAAAGTCATAGGGAATCAATGGTGCAATCAGGAACAGACAGAAGCCCTGACTTATTTGTTACTTTCCTGGTGTGCTCTTAGCTGATGGATGCCTGCAACCTCAATTAACTCATTCCCTGTCCTAACCATTGTGTGCGTTCTTCAGGGAGCTGCATATTTAGTCTTTCTTAACTCTGCTTTAGTACACATCAAATGTAATCAAATTCAAGCTACTATCTATCAGGAAAGAATGAAATGAAATGAAAATTACAGCTAGGACTCAATTTACAGTAATTTGTGATGTTAACTGCTGTGCTTACTATCTTCCCAAGATATGGCCCTTGCTCAATGAAATTGAAAGCTCTTTTTTTTTTTTTTTTGGCGTTTTAGCTCTTGTAAGAATAAATATATCACCTGGAGGTAAGGAGTTTTCAAATAGTTCAAGAATATTTATGGTTTTTAAATCCAGTTCTGGAAAGGTAGAATGCATGCAGCAAATAGGTGAAAGAAGTGTTAAGAGCTTCTTCCCAAAGTTCTTACCTTTCTTTAACTGCAGATGGATGTTTCCTTGCTTTGGCGTAACTATGACAAATGATCCATAAAATGTCTGTTCATTCACCTTACTCACATCACTACCTGCTCCGAAAATTATCTCTGAGGAGGGAAAGGAGTCACAGGTCTTTTTAGCAGTAGACACAGCATTGGTGGTGGTGTGGCTGTCACTATCACAAGTGACTGATCTGGAGCTAATGAAAGGACAACATTCCTTCCCCCTCCTTCCCAGGAATTCTGGGCCCAATCACAATGATAAAATATCCACTCTACAAAGGAAAGCTTTTATATTTTTCATGACAAACTGTGCCAAAATATGGTTGGAAGCTTAATGCCTTCCCCAGTGGTAATGTCTGGGAGAAATTTCTGTGCTTTCAGTGATGAACTGAGGTTATGAAAGTCATGCCATGCAGTCAGTAGCTCTAAACCAAATGGGGGTGGTAGGTAAACTGCTCTCTTTCTGGAATGCTACATGCTATTTTCTGTTCAGCTAATGGTCAGGAATGTCCGTGACTATTATAGAAATGCTCTTACTTTTAATTCCTCCCATATAAAATTACAGAAATTCTGTCAGGTTGCGTTTCTCATCTGTTCACATGAATGGGTTTGGGCTTGTTTTGTTTTCTCCACAGCAGTGCTGCTGCATCTTACAGACTAAAGTGAATTTTTACCCCATCAACACCAAGAAGGCAATTTTGGATTTAATTCAAACTTTGAAATATGAGTTTGTGGGAACAGAATGAGGATAGGGTTTTGAATGCTTTCTTGAGTCTCTCCAGCTCAAATAACCTTAAAAAACCCACTTGACAGGGAGGTAAATTACCAAATCTACTCTAGTCTGAAACAAACATTTGTTGCTACAAGTTATTACTACTTACATTATTTTAATTCTTAAAAAACATACTCTGCAACTTATTCTGCTCTTCCTCGTTAACCCAATGATTAATGCTTTTCCAATATTACCAAATCAAACTTCCACTTGGCCAAAATTTCAATTGATAAATAGAGGACTGAGATCAGGAAAATGACTATGAAAAACACAGAATACATCTTAATATTGATGGCTATTGTTTATTGTTGTTGTTGTTGTTTTTATTATTATTATCATCCTGTGACATTAGGTCACTATAAACTTGCATATATCCTTGCTGTATTAAGAGAGATTCATGATTTATATGTTTGACAACTGTAAAAGCAGATGAATCCACTTCTGGTTACTTGTTTTATTAGAAGAAGTGCTCAAGCTAATGTGGGGAGAGGTTATTTCTTTTACTGGTAAGAAGCATCAAGGAAGAACAGTTGGTTTATCACTCCCATTTTAAGGGTGATAAACCAACTGTTTATCCTTTACAAGTACCATTTAACAGTAAATTGTACCTTTTTTTTTCTGTGCTATACTTCTAAAGATATAGGTAAGTGTTTAAGGATTATTCAAATGGACTGTTTGATGGAAGCTTTCATTGCAGGATGCAAAGCCATATGGTCAAAATGGGCAAAACGCTTCTAGAACAGTCTCATTGAATGTTGAACAAACCCATCTGGCATGTGAGAGAGTCCTCTCCGGGTGATGGGTGGTAACACCCATAGCATGCGTGTTTCAGTGTTGGTTTACAGTGGTGGGAGTCCTAAATATAGCCCACTGACAAACCTTCTCTTTGTAAGGAAAGAAAAAAACCCATCAACTCTTACTAGAATTTTTTCTTTTGACTGAGGAATATCTGTATGGTTTTGAAAGTTCTCTACTGGTAAGGTGGCAGTTCTTCTTTCCTAAACCTCTATGGTTTTCTGGAAATTTTTGCTATGTGTTAATATTTAACACGTTTCAGTAGTTTCCTCAGTGCACAGGAGATGTCAATGGGGGCCAGAGACACAGAATTCATGCAAAATGAGGGTTATCAACAGTGAGGTGCTCATGCTGCAGAGGAGGAAAAAAAGTCAATTATTTTATTAGGTGAGAAGTTATTTTCCTTTTCCCAGATTAGCAATCTGTCTTTTCCATAAGATACAGCAGTCAGACCAAGTGTCCGGTGTGTCATCTTGGAATATCAGTCTGCTCTAAGGCAACTCATGGGTGGAGGGAAGATCCTTTGTGGTCTCTCTAAGCAACTGGTAATAATTGCTTAATAAATGTTATAGGTACACTGAAGAGCATGCAAATAATTCTCCACAATCAGCAAAGAGTGCCTGAGCTGTACCTGAAAACACAGTAATTCTCTGATGATGACGTGCAGAAGGCACTGCTGCAGCCTGGGGTCCTTTAACTGAGTTGAATTTTACTGCTAGTTGAAAGATCTGGCTTTTCATTGCAATTGTTATATGCTGGAAGCCAGCATAGAGGATCCTGAAGTGTTCTATGACTTCACAAAGCAGGAGAGCTACCACTGACTTGGAGAAGATGTGCTTGATTCTTTTCTGTACCAAATAAAATCACTTTTATGCTTTCATAGCACTTATTAGGAGTCAAACTCGAGCTGAAAGGAGCTTTAGCAAGCTCACACCCAGCAAGGAAGGGGTAAAAATGGTAGGAAGAGCTTGCAGATGGCCTGAGTGCAATCAGCTGTCACACTCAGAACTGTACTTTCATCTTTGGTTTTCTGCAGGTGGAAATTGTTGTCAGCAAACATGAAAAATATACTAAAGCTGAGTGTAGCAAATTGAGGGACTTATAATTTTGTGAGGAAGAGAATAAGAGAAGGATCATGGTCTTCTCTTTTCAAATGCATGGATAGTACTGCACTGCTGAGGCTGTGGATCAGCTCTAGGGAAATATGGGAGAGCTCTCTGTGGGCAGGACCTGCCAGTGAACTTTGGCCTGGGATCACTGCGCATTTGTAACCTGTAATCACATCCTCAGCAGGGTATTCGACACGTTTGCTCTCATGATGCACTACCTTTCTGAGGCAATATACCGTTCCTCAGTCGTGTGACTTTGTCCCCAAGGCAGCCAAAACTGGAGATTTACACAGTGATTCTGCAAAGGGGAGTAAATCAAAGAGGGAGAAGAAAAACTTGGGATTTCTCTGGCAGCTTGATGAAATACATGTTAAGACTAAAACTAAACTTAAGAATATCTCACTGCCCAACTTGTTTTACAGGCACTGGCAAAATATAACCTCTTGCTCCATTTTGCTTAGCTTAGGTTTTCCTGGCAGTTCCCTCATTTCTGGTTGACCAAAATGTTGCTCGGGCTTGTTTTGTATCACAGAAGCACCTCTTCCATGTAGGCAGTAAAACAAATAGCAATGTTTGCACCTCACAGCATGGAATTCTTCCTGAAACTATATTTTTACAGTTAAATTTTACTTTGCTTGACTCTGCAAATATATTAGGTCTCCAAAATCAGATTTCCATCTTACCAGTATTTTATAGAGAATCCTGAGGGATCCTGGTAGCGTTCAGGATGGAATTAGCATCATTCTTTTACCTAAGCAATTAATAATTCATTTGGTGGTACTTACTGTGTATTCCTTCTGACCCCAGGATAGAAGTCAACATTTCTTTAAGGCTTCAGGCTTGCTTTCAAAATACCTGCTACAATGATAATGGAGCCCTATTAGTTATGTCCTGGTTCCAGCATCCCATAGGGTTTTTTCCTCACCAAGTGGAACCTGAAATGACCAATCCCCCACAGGTCAGTTTTGGAGCAAGCCGGGGCCAGCTGCCCAGCAGGTAAGGGGTGGGTACATGCAGAGCATTTGGAGCAGACTGCAAAACTGCTGAAATACAACCTTCCCTGAAGGTAAAGTTGGCTGGGTTTGGCACTGAATATTTCTAATCTGTTGCCTGGATTTTCTTTTTTTATAGCACCTCTTTTATCTGTTTTCTGAGGGAAAAATAATATATGTAAGGTTAGTGGGAATCCAGTCTATCTTTCCAACCTATATGAGAGATCACAATTTTTTTGCTTTTTACTTTTTTCAAAGGAAAATCTTTCAAAATAGTGACTCTGACTTACAGAGTGGAAAGCTTAAGATTAGACATGCACGAAGCATCATACCCAGCACCCAAGTTGCTGCCAGTTAAGAGGAATGTGTTGGTTCATCCTCCAGAGAGGTGCAGGAGCCCTCGGGAAGTGTTGAGATCCCACAGCAAGTTTCTCACTGCCACCACCAGGGGCCAAGCTTGGGACACCAGAGAGTTGTGGCTGGGTGAGCCCTCAGGGACTTCAGGCAGCCAGCATTGACTTATGTTTTATGGCATGTGTTTTATGGCACGGCTTGGCATAGATAAACCAAGGGTTGGTGGAGCGTAGAGCTGGCTGTACACATGGAGCTGCAGCTCAGGACGTGCCTGCTCTGGGATCTGCCAGGATCTGTAAATTTGTGGTACTTAAGAATTGGACTCGATGATCCTTGTGGTCCCTTCCAGCTCAGAATATTCTGTGATGCTGTTGGGCACAGCAGTAATGCTCAGTGAGACATACCCCCGGGTTTGATGATACCTCCCTTCTGAAAACATTGGTCTCAAACCCTTTGCCAAAGCTTCCAGCTTGGCGGGGGTCTGGCAGGCAGGAAGGAGGGGGAGAAGCACTGCAGTTCCAAACACATCAGCAAGCAGTTAAGGTCCAAGGAGAGTACTTTAAAATCCAAGGTGAAAAGGCATTGCAGTGCTGCATTACATGACTAATAAAGCAGACAAACATCATCAAACACACACAATGCATTTATAGGCTTTATTTTGAGTTTTGTAAAGTGGATTAGAGACATTTTATTCATTAAGGAGATAAAAACCCTTTTTCTGGAGTTCAAGTGTTTTATTTAAAAAATTTGAGTTTTATAGGTGGTGAAAGAACCATAAACAGAGCAATGAAATTGTCAGAGAAAAAAAAGTTGGTTGTGTAAACTGCTTTAAAAAGACCAAGGGCATTTCTTTTGCTTAAATCCCTTTTTAATGGATTAATGCATTATTAAAAAAAAATTATGTACATGGATGGAAAAAAACCCAGGAGCCTTTGAGTTCTCTCTTGTCTTTCTCTCCTACTTACTGCAGTTTGTCTCCCAGTAGCATTTAGAGGCACTGAGACTGAAGCCTCTGTGAGTGCTGTAAAGAAGCAGTCCTAAACTGGAGAAGCATCACTTGCTTGGATGAAAAACTTGATGGAAAATCAAAGTGAGGGTGGGAAAAAGGGAAACAGGGACTTGTGTTTAAAGTGAGCATGATGGTTACAGGAAGGACTAATGTGAAGTAGAGCTTGAAGCAACCCCTTTTGTTTTGATGGCTGGTGGGCAGGGCTACTGGGAATAACCTTGTTGTCTTATTATTTACTCAATTTTCATGTCATGTTTTCTCTCTTCTGTAGTTTCCTCCACTAAATCCCTCTCTTGGTCTGAAGTTTTTCTTTCCTTGGCTCACTGTCCCTCCCTCCAGTCTCTTTGACTTCCTGTCTGTAGCACTCCCTGCACTTTCCCTTCAGAAGCTGTCAGCCTTTTTCTATTCTACTGTCTCATCACTATTCATCCCCTCCATGGCATCTCTTTAGAATTATTTGCCAGTTTTGAAAAAGGGCTTATAAAATAAGTGACATTTATAACCTGAGCACCTGAGTAATTTGCTAAAGGTCTTAATTACCTGCCAAAAAGAAAGCTAATCAGGAAGATTCACTAAGGATTAATTGTGTTGGGAAACCTGGGAATTTTTTTCCATTTTCTGCACCTGATTGTACCTTCCAAATGAACTAGTAGGTGCCTTTTCAGCAGGCACAGGAAACTAGTTTAAAAGTGATTTGTGTTAGAAACAAGGCACCTTTTTTTTAATTTAAATTAGGGCAAAAAGATATGTGCCTACAGCCAAGTTACGGCTTTGAGAAGCATTTGTTGCACAAGGTGCAGAACTGTCTGTAACGTGTTGCAGCAGAGTTAGGCCATGCACAGTTTTTTGACAGCACATGGGTTATGGGTTGTGCCATACCAAGATATCCTTCCCTGTGAACAGAATCTCTGAGCAACTACCTTGCTGAGAAGCTACTTTTGGGGAGTAGAGCAGGTAAGATGCAGATCCAAAATGACATTATAGGGCTTTCCTCAACACATGAGCCCTGCAAGTGTGGATCTGACAATCCTAACAAAATATAGCTCTGTAATTACTTCCCACCAACCCTTCTTGGTGAAGGATTTCATCCTCATTTCAGTGTTGAAAGCATTTCCTTTCACATGCATGTTAAAAATAGATGGAAGCCAGGATATTGAGCAGGTGCCCTTGAAAAGCAATTTTTAAATTTTTAACAGGGTAGTATTATTAATCATCAAGAAAGAGAGGATGAGCATGAGATTTCTGGAGTATTTTCCTGCTCTAAAGCACAGGCTCTTTCTGAACAAATCACTGAATCTCCTAGTCCCTGTACGACCATCCTTCAAAACGGAAATGAAGCATTCCCTTTTCCATTTTGTGTGCCTTGTGTACTTAAGTTGAAACTTGATGAAAAATAGTCTGGCTATTGTCACTCCCTCATTGTGTCTCTCACTTTTGTAGTGCAAAGGGGACACTGCTTTACAAACCATCTGAATATCATTCCTTTTTTGCTTCACTTTTAATCTTGATGTTAAAATGGCCTCAAGCCTTCCTCCTGAAGTATGTGAATTTAAAATAAGAGCACAGGCTCTCACAGCTCTCTCCAGTAAGGAGGAAAGACTCTGGTCCCAATGTAACCTGGATTTAAACCACAGATATGTCTGTTGTTCATCCCGCTGCTTTGCAAAGGAGGTTTATTTTTGCTATTTTTTGCAATTATTCCCAGGGATCTTCTATTGCAGGTCACAAACATATGCCAGCTCAATGGCCCTTCAGTTTATTTTTGTCTTCCTGCAAGGTAACCATTCATCCATGGAGTAATTTCTTTAAATGAGGCATTTTAATCCAAATTGCCAGTTAATACCTGCAGGGTCAGCTTCCCTCCCGATCACTCTGGAAATTAAGGGAAGCTTCTAAAGCTGCTGTAAAATTTTGCTTTCAGAAATTCTGAAGGATTTCTGAAACACAGAGCAAAATTAGTAGGAAAAGCCCTGAACCTTCAGACAAAATGCAAAACTGTAGAGAGAAAAATGTCAAGTGTCAAATTAACTCTTTGTCCCAATCTCTTGGGTTGTGTGGGTCTGGGTTTGGTTCTGAAGGACTCTCCAAGTAAAAATGAGGCTGGAGTCTCACTGCACTGCACTTTTTCATTGATGTAGACTGAGCAGTGTTATGCTCTTCTGTGCTTCTTCCTCCTGAACTGATTCTCTCACTGTTATCTGTGGTACGGTAAAACTGAATGACCATTCCACTTCTAATTTTGTGCGTTTATATAAAGGCAACTACTGTAGTCTCCAGTTAAACTTGAAGGGAACAGGGCAAGGATCTGTCAGATTATGTCCGTGCAAGGATATTTTCTTTGAAAACCTGAGCCAGACATTCAGACCACCACCAAAGCAGCCTTCCGTAACAAAGTACCTATGGAATTTGAGGGGAAACTACACCCTGTGTATTTATATGGCTGTGACTTATTAGTAAATACTAATAAATCCCAAGTGCACAAAAAAAAAATCTCAACTAGAAAAATCATGCTGGTCTTCTATTACATTTTCCACTGGAGTTGCAACTGAATCAATGGGTTCCTCTCCAAAAATTAGAAGGTGGGTCATTAGAGCCGAGTGTGATAATTCTTCTAAATGGTGGTGGCTGTCCCTATGCAGTATTGAAGGAGAAGAAAAGAATATTGACACAAGCCAAGTTCAAATAAACTAGCTAAATCCATTTCCTACCTCTGTTGGATCCATTGGCTTCTGTAAACTGCAAATTGGAGAGAAACTTCTGAACTTTATTGGAGGTATTTTTAAGGTTTTAAGCTTGCAGTCCCACAAAAAACCTGTCCATTCCCCCTGCTATTTCCCACTCTGTACAACCTCTTCTGCCTGCCAGCAGATGCAGTTTAGCAGTCAGCTAAATTAAAGAACTAATACAGAGAAGAATTAAACAAGAAAAACAACACCTGTAATTAAAAAGGCTGTAAGTTACCAACCAGTGCTGTATAATTAAAAATGTCAGTAATTGTAATTATTCTCTAGTCATTAATTCATTGCTTTTTCCTTTTATCTTTATTATAAAAGGAAAAATATAGCTACCTGTTGATAATTACTGCATAGTCTAAAGACTTTCTATACCCTTAGATGGAGGGGATTTAAAGCTGTTTATATTTTCTTATAAATAGTACAAACCATGTCACAATGCTGTTCCATTTATTGGACTCAACCTTTAAGCAATCTGTCCATAATTGCACTAGAAAATGTTCAGAGCAATTTGCCAGGCACCTATGTGGACAGTAAGTATCCTGAATAACATATGATTGTTGTACTCTGAGCACCAATAATAGGCAGAGCACTGAGTGTTCCTGCTTTTAAAGCAAAATGTAATAGTTTCTGGAATACTTGCATTTGAAAAATCATCTGAGTGTTTTTACTGATTATAAATTACTATTATGTTTTGACTTTGGAATTACGCAATTATATAACGCAAGTATGAGGAAGAAATGGGTTAAGGGGGATTGTAATTACACTCAATTTTGAAAAAAAAAAAATCTCATCTGTCCAATTAATTTAGCTGCAGTTGTACAAATTCTGCTTTCTAAGATAGCATTTAGGCTTAGCATGGTTAAGAGCTGATTGCAGTTGTGCTTAGGGTTTTGCACAATACAGAAGTGCTGCTTAACCCATCCAAACTTTCACAGAGAATTCAGCAGGTTCTGGCTTTCATTCCCCCTTTTTCTCCTCTACAAATACAATTTCAGTTACAGTACCTGTGCAAATGATTGAGACAGCCCACTGTGGTATATATGATTCAATCAGTCCAAATTAAAATCTACCATCCCTTGTTGGGTGTCTTCTCCAGCAGCTCTAGCTGATGATGGCTAGCAGAGAATTCTTAATTGCCCTCTTTTAAGCCTTCCTTACTACTCTATTTTACTGTGAAAAATACCAATGTCCTGCCTTTTATTTAAACTTTAATTAGACATAATTTGATATTGGGTGCTTCTAGAACCTGCAGGTTCTTATTCTATAAGATCTTAAAGATTTGGCCTACTGTGTGCATCCTAATAATTAACATGCTTTCTTCTAAGTTCTGTGCTTCTCTTTGTATTTTTGTTTGCTACAACGATATTTGCTTTGTTCTCAACAACTATATTATTCCCCAAACTGCTGCTGCAAAGTTTTTTTTGTCCAATCCATCAGTTGAGTATGTTCTATTACCCTTTGCATCCTGATTCTATCTTCCCGAGGCCGTGATTCCTATGTGGCTTTCAGAGATCCTCTCTGCACCCACCCAGTTCTTAAAGTCCGGTTCCTGCTTCAGAATAATCATTAGTCCACATATTAGATTTCTAAACAAGTATATTCATACCTTCTGCCATCAACAGGCCTTGGGAGGAATCCCTCATAATCATCTGCTGTTTTACCTCATTATTTGCCTTCAGGTGCTTCTTTCAAGCCAGTGACTCGCTGTGTGTTGGAAATGGCAAGATCCATTTTCACCTGCGGGCAAGCTACACATTTACCTCTGGAGGAGCATGAGCACAGGCAGTTCCCATGGTTCAGCTAATGTGCTGGAAATCTCCCCTCCAGCTTTTCTCACAGTAACCTGCTCATAAGCCACACCACCAAGCTTCACCTGTCAGCCTCACGTTTGCTTTGAGCGAGGCTGATTTCTCTTGCTCTCCCTCAGTTCACACACTGTGGCGGAATGTTTAAATTGAAAGGAGCTTTCTGTGCAGTTAATTTTTTTGTCATAATGTTTCTTTTCAATTTTTATCATAAAATTTTTTCTCCAAATAAAACCTTGAAGGGAAAGGTACAAAGTAAGCCCAAATGCTTTCAATTGCTGAAGCAAGGAGTCTGCAGTGAAGCTTCTGCTTAACAAAGTGGAAAATAAGAAAGCATGTTTTATTCCATCATTTATTAAAATTAAGGGAATGAGGGCCTCATTTGCTTAAAAATTGTCAATTAGTATTCACCTGATGGCAAGCAGCCTTAATCTCAGACCATTAAAGAAAACAGAAGCTCATTAAATAGTAATTCTTTTTAATAGTGACAGGAGCTTGGGTTTGAGAAGCACTGCTCTAAGTTCCCATGTAAATTGTTCATGATGATCACCAATAAGAGAATTTTTTGTACCTCTCCCCACTCCCAAGAGCTTTCATTCCATCTGTAATCACTTATGAATGCCAGACAGGGAAAGAACCTTGCATCAAGGGAAAATGGTTTCACTGTCAGACTTCTGATGTTACAAAACAGGAAAGAAGCTGTTGGATACAAAGCAGGGGAAGTAATTCTGGAACAAGGGAGGAGTGCTCCGAGAGACACAAGAGCTTTGGGGGTCATGGAGTGTTCTTAGGTTTTGGCCAGTACTGCTGTGGTTTTGAAACAAGAGGAGGCATGTTGAATTTTTCTGCTTTGACAGCTGCTGTTTGACCTCTCATTAACAGACTTATCAAGCCACCATCCTGTTGATTATCCCTCTCTGGCCATTGCTATGCTTTGCCTTCCTCCAAAGGATTTAGTCATTAATGCCACCTCGTTGCTGTGTAGGCCAGCTGCCAGCACTACCTGACTATTCATGTATTAAAGCCCTACAGTATTGGACAGGGTGCTCTTATGCTCATTTCAAACCCACTGCTGAAGTTCCCATTCCACTCAGAATGTTATAAAATGTCCTTTGCTCTCATTACAGTCCTCAGCTGTTCCACTGCTTTGCATGGCACAAATCACTACCTTCACTTCATGCACCTGAGCTGCCTGTGGCTCTTCTCATGAACAACTTCAGGCCATGTGGCCCTATTCCTTATTTAACATTATTCTGTTCTCTCCCGCACCATTCCTGTGCTATGGATGTCTCTGGGCCAGGCATTGTTTGTTTGGGGTATGTGTGTGGGAAGATTGCTTAGCACTGCTCCTTAGACACGCTTAATTCAATTACTGCCAGATTTTCCAGGCCTCTTGACATTGCTATATATAGCTCTTTAGTAATAATATTATCAATTATTTAAATTTTAATTTTTGCTTCATTAATTACATGATCCTTTACTGCAAGGGGAAAGAGATCTCACTTTCCACAATTATATGACCATGGTTTGTCCTCAGAGGCCTAAGTTTTATTTAGCATCAAATGGAATCATTGCTAATACTCATCAAATAGCCATTATCCTATGGGTATGCTTCTGTGGGTCCTTGCTGTCTGAGGATATAGCTTCTCTGTGAAGCTATTAAAGGTTTATCTCACTGGACTGGCCTTCAGTGGATGGGAGCTGACACACTCTTAAACTCTCTCAAGGCAGTTTTGTTCTCCCTGCTGCCAATCCCAACACAGGTGCTGCCAGGTGTTTATTCTATAATAGACAGAGCTGCTGACTCCTTACACACACCCCATCATCTTGCCCAGACTGCTTGAAGAGCTGGGGGAAGGTCCTGGGGGATTATGTGCTTACTTGCGTCACAGATCCTCAGAAAGATCTTTCCAGGAAACCAACATCTCATGTCAGCACACCAAAAGCAGGAGCTGAATTCTGGTTGCGCTTGCCAGATGAGACAGCTGGCTGAGAATGGTTTGTGAGAAGACTGGAAGAAGGTTAGCATGACATCCTTGTAATGGCCTTGTTAGCCCTTCTGTACTTCACTCTCTGTTGCAGATTGCAAATAGGTTTTTGCAGTTAGGATTTACATCAGCATTCATACTTCTGCTGTGTTATTACCTACTACAGTTGCTCTGGGTGACAAAATCTTCCTCTGTGTTTAGCACTCACTATTACAAGAGGTAGATTAGTCCCCTGTCATGTGCAAATGCTGTGGCCAAGTGCAATGTACACATTTTCACTAAGTGTGCTATTAATGTTCCTATACTGTATAAACCCTGGGTTTGTTATAGCGTACATGCTGAGGGCATTCCTTTCTGTGACTCTATCAAGCCAGTGGTTTTTTGTCTGACAAGGGTTTTTTCCAGAAGTCGTAGGGTTTTTTGGGATGAAATGAGGGTTTTGATTCCTTCCCTTCTTTCTGCCACCAAGTTTTTAACAAAGTCCAAGGGTTTAATAGATGTTCATTGTGTTTTCTTTTGTTTGCTTCTTTGCAAGTTGGAAAATGGGAATCTGCTCACAGATAAAAGAGCAGGGAAAATTAATGTTGTATTATATTTTCTCTGCACAGAGCACGGTAAGTAAAATGTTACCCATAGAGGGTTAAAACCTGCTGGAAGAAAGGATTTTGTCCCCTCAGATCAGAGAAGCAGTGCAATTCATTCTGCCCTGATTGCCCTCCTGCCTACAATGTGCTGTTTCACTGAAGCAAGGACCTGTCAGTACTTAACAGAGAACAGCTTTTTGGTGTAACTGAACTAAGGTGAAAAATTAAAAATAATTTCAATTACAGCTACTCTGTTGGTTTGGGGAGAAATATGAAGAGTGGGTTTACTGGGACAAACAGCTGCATCTCTTCCCTTCTATTCCTTGTCATTCCTTTCCCCCCGGACTTCATCCCTGCACAGCTACATTGTACAAGCAGCATTTCTTGGCAACCTTTTGTCAGCATTGCTGACACATCCCCCAGGAGTGACTGATCTGTGGTGCTTTTCCCAAATTCTCTGCATCCCATCTCTGTGATGTCCTGTAATGTCATGCCTCATCCATGGAGCTGTTCATTTCCATTACCCAGGTGCTTAAACGGTTTATAAGACAATAAAAACTAATTGTCTTTTTTCATATTTCACAATGATAGTCATAGTGATAGTCTTGATGATAGTCTTTCCTAGAAGCCAAAACCACATTATTCTTGTTACAAAAACACTTGTAATTTTTATGGCTAATTAAAAACAGGGAAATACAAAAACAGGCACAAACATAGCTACAGGGAAAGCAGCAGGATTATCTTCTTTCACAGTACCCCATAGAAAGGAATTAAATGTATCCAGGATGTATATGAGGGGCTTTTTGGTCTCTATAGTAAAAGAAAAGAAGAAAAAATGTGGGATTTTTCAGGGAATCTTTTTGCACATACTAGCAGACCTTTGTACTTTAATTTCACTGGATAAATCTGCTACTTTGGTTTGGTCAGATGCAAAATTTTGAAAGGTCTGTCTGGAAAAAAAAATTGGTTTGGGCAAAAATCTAAACTTTTCATAGAAGCACATGCTTTTCAGTACAATATAATGAAAAAAGGAAATCAAAGTCTTGTCTTTCCTCCAAAAGTGGTTCCAACAGATGATGTTGAACAAATCCTTTTTCAGCTGCCTGGAGCCAGTGATGATCATAATCACAAAGGGAATAAGAACATGAAAGAATAATCACAGCATCATAAAATTGCTTTTGGAGAGATTTTTGCTGAATTCCTACTAATTTGAATGGGAACCACAGCCTGGGTTTGTGATAAAAATGTAACCATAGCATAAATCTCATTGCTGTCCCTTTCCTTGTGAGCAAGCAATGGACGTTGTTGTACCCCCTTACGAGACCTTTCTTGTAAGATTTAAGCAAAATGTGTGGAGAGTTAGGGATATGCCTGCGGAAGATATCGGGCTGTAACGGTCAGCCAGGACCCCCTCCCCTCTCGCAGTCTGACCTTTGCTCCCTGCCCGGCCGCACCCAGCCGGACGTGAGCAAAAGGAAATTACACTGACTGCCCAAGCCATAAAAACCCTTGTGACCCTTCAATAAACGCCATTTGCTGTCCACCACGTTGGTGTCCAGGAGCATATGGACCGAGTGGCCCAGGGATAGGGCTGCAGTGCCGGGCTCGAACCAGGCTGCCACAACAAAAATGTCAAGTCAAAACTTACCAGTTTGGGGGTGGTGACTCCACAGCACTCAGATTTAAACAACACTAAATGCAAACTGGAGTTGCAGCACTGTCTTAGCCTGTCTGCACTAAGAGGTGTTTTTTTATAACTAATTCCACAGGGTTCATTTTAACATGCAATAAAAGCATGCATTTTACAAGCATGGCATTAGATCTTTCATGTGGTCATAGTTTACGTTATTTCTGCAGAAATACGTGATACGCTGTGATCTGCAAAGCACTGTGCACGTCCATTAAATATTGCATGAACACCAACACCACAGGGAACATAAAATATTGAGTCTGAGCAAATGGATAGCTCAGTGTAGGGGAATGCAGAGATGTTCACCCGTAGGTCACCAGTTAAAAAACCAGTTCAGATTAGTGCCAACATCACACCAGATATAACTTGGCAGGTGTTCATTGGTTGAAATTATTTATGTCCTCCAGCTTCTTTTGGACAAAGGGCTGTATCACACAAGCCATGGCTGTTTGTGGCACCCATGAGACAAATCATTGTTTCCATAGAACAGCCAAGGTTTAAAAAGACCTGGGTACTGTGAACTTTCCAGACATGTCTAGGACAGGGTCAGAATTTTAAGACTTGAAAATTGCACAGGGGCTTTTATTCTCTCTGCAGAAAGAAGCAGTTTTCCTTCTCCAGGAAAGCTGGGCTGGCACATCCTCCAGAGTATGAGACAGTGATGTGACTGCACAGCCTCCCTCCAAACACTTTTCTCTGTTGGCCACCCCAGGACAGCACATATCACCCAGGGCTGTCTGCTCAGGGTCTCGCACCGGGGAAGCATTTCTGGGCCAGTCTCATGCCTGCTACCTCCTTGCTCTCCTCCCACCCCCTTGCCTCAGGTTTTGTGGCTGCTCCTGCCTGTGACGCAGCGATCACTGACGTGTTTGTCAAGCTCAGGAGACATAAAGCAGATGTTCTTAGGACCTTGACTGGGGACCCATGAAGAGACTATTTCCATAATAGCAGCTCCCAGTTGGACTCACTGCTATTTCTTCCTCATTTGCCTAGTCTACTAATTCCTTACTCATCTCTTCAGCACAAAAGCACTCTTCTTCTCTGACAGATACCATCTTCACTGACTTCATAAGAGGATCTTTTTGATTCTTTGATATGAATATATCCTTATCTATCTCTGCATCTGTCTTCAAGAACATGCCTGGTCTATTGCGGTTCTTCTGTGGATGTCATTTTGTAACAAAGCTCTCTTTTCTCCAAATCTGAACTACAGTAACAAATACAGCTGTCCTGTATCTTTGATGTGGCTTCTTAGAGCCTGTTCTCTAGGCTGAAATGTGAAGGTTGAAATTCTGGCATCTAATAGAATAAACTGCTGAGATCTATGAAACCTATGTATTTTGGAGAATACAAAAGTCTGTTCTAATTAGTCTCCTACCTGATAATGGGGAAGCCGAAGGTGCAACCACCACTAGCAAGTACAGTTGCTTCTCTGAAGATCTTAGTGTAGCAGAAGTACAGAGGATTTGGTGTCCCTAAGACACTAAGAGGACTGGTTTCTTAAAATTCCTGAGAAATCAGCATGAGGGCTCTTGATCCATGGGCAATGGAGCGAGATTGGAAGCAAAATGGTATGATTCTATGGGTAGGAAAAAACTTCTGCCTTCCGGCTCCTCCTGTCTCTTGGTGACTGGCAGGGAAAAGCAATGTGCAATGTCCTATCTCCCTCAGAGACAGCTGCTGAAGTTTCTAGTTGTCCCTGAGGTCTGGGGTAAGTGGGAACTGGAGCCTACATCTCTTAGCTCAGCACATCACTGCCTCTGCTATCAGAGGGAGCAGACTGCTTTGTGCAGTGCCCCATGGCTTGGAGAGGGGCAGGAGAGAAGATCCCACCTCTGTGAAGGCATCAAACCCACACCCCAGGCGGTCCCAGCTGCATTTGCCCTATGCTGCTGTGTACGCACTGTACCATGGCATAAGTGCTGTGTGTGGTCCACAGGCAGTGAGGTGAGCTGGAGGGCATTTATTTTGCTGCCCTAGAAAGGGATCCCCATTTTCCAGGAGCTGTGGACACCCATCCCTTGTGCCTGCTCTGCGTGGTCTAAGCAGCCTGTTTGGGACACAGAGCTGCAGGGCAGCGCTTGCTGCAGTGGCTGCTCACCCTGTGCGAGAGGGAGAGTGGAGCACATTAGGGCTAAATTCCGCCTTCTCCTGCCCATCCCTTGGCACGGGAGGAGCAGAAAACTCCCACTTTGTTCTTCAGACTGAAGGGAGGGGTTGGTGGTGTCACAGATGTTGATGAAAGCACAGGTGAAAGTGCCCTTACACAGCTGAATAAGAGTATTGCATTAATAATTCGTGCACTTTTTGTGTGAATCCACACCTTGAAAAGCTAGGGGAAGTAACTGCACATGGAAAAGCTATGAAGAAAAGCAAAAGCACATCAGAGATAGGTGGCAAGTGTATTTGGCCATCCCAGTAGATTGGGTTTTGTAGGAAACTAAAATTCATCATCAAAACAGCTGGCTTATTTACTCTGTCATGCTCGTAAGCAAGGGAGGCTATTCCAAGGCATGGCTGCAAAACTGCTTTTTTAGAAACTGCAAAACTGCTACACCCGTGTTTTGTGTCTATTTTGTGGCTAAAAGTCACATTTGTTTAATGACTGGGGGGAGAGCTGGGGGAGATAATGGCAAACCCACACTTGATTTCTCTCTTTCAAGTGAGCCCGGGCAGGCAGAAATGGACACCTCTGCTGTTTTTTGTAGCACAGATCCACAGCGGCACAGAGCATTTTGGCATCCAGCACATCCACTGCTTGCCTGAATTTACAAGCAAATGAAATCTGTAAGAGCACTACAAGGAATTCTGAGTGGATCCCATCCCTCTACTGTAAGGTCATTATGCAGCACAAAATTAGGTGGCCTCAGCTAACAGCTGATGTCTCCAGCACACATGAGCCCCAAATATAGCAGAGGCTGGAGGAAATTCCCCCGTTATTTTCCTGATTGTCTGTGGGAGTACAACAACAACAACAAGGTAATAAAATGTACAACTCAGAGAGAACAGGCTGGCTTGCAAATGCAGCTTTTCAGTGCTGTATGGAAGCCCCTACTGAAAATTAATTTGCCACTCTGCAACACACTCTCCCTTAAGGTGTGAAGTCCAACGTCATGGATTTCTCTGCAAGATCAGGAGTAGAAATTACAAGCTCTAGGCAGTAATTCAAATTGATTATCACATTCTTGCATCTTCACACCAGCATCTCAGTTTTGACACCAGTGTTGCAGAGATGCTGAGAGGCAGCAGATGCCCAGGCCCAGATGCCCAGGCATCAGATCTAGGTGGAGGAGGGATTTGGCCATATCCTAAGTGGGTGTTTTAATTGTCCCTGTTTTAATGAAAGGTACTCACCTGTGCCAAAATCAGGTGGTCAGAGAGCACCCCGGGAAGCCTGGCTTCCTTCAAGGGGTTTCACCTGCAGCAAAAGCTGCCTCCCCTTTGCAGGACTGAAACCACAAGCACTGGGGCTTTAGCCTCCCCTTTGCTTCATGTACCACTTTCATTCTGAGAGGCCCTTGTGGAAAAGCTCTTTTCGCCATAGAGCCCAAACCACCAGCACGTGTCTTTCCAAAAGATGTAAAGCTGCTTCAGTGCTGTTGAAAGTTAGTATGTGTGTAGTTGTGCTGTTTCTTAGTCTTTTCCTGAAACACATTAATTTTAATATTGAAAACAACATGCAAACTTTCCTTTTTAAAGAAATTTATTATTTTAAGGGTGTCAAGGAAAGTTCTTCTCCCCTCCTTCCACTACCACTCAAGTACATCTGAAAAGCAGAGATAGTCCCTATTTGCTTCCTGCATCCTAAAAATGTTTTAAACTTTCCTGCCTGTTTTGGTGGAAAAAGAATTGTCCAGCTTCTCTTTTCAGTCATGTTTTCTTTATTTATTTACTTGTACTCTGGGAGTGTTGAAGTTCACTTGAGGCTATGGGAATCTGAGAAAATTCATTGTGTATCTTTTTGAATAATAGATGCATTTTTTTCAAATGAAAATCACATTAAAAATGCCTTAATATTTCATATTGAAAAAAAGTCCAAACTTAACTCATCGTGAAATATAATATTTCTTTCTGTGATTTTGTGGTGTTTATTTTATTTCAAATGAAATTTATAAAGTTTTGAAGCAGTAAAAATCAGAAATTCAGTAGGTTGCATTTTGAAAACACCTATTTTTGTTCACTACTTTTGCTGATGATGTTGAATTTATTTTTTTTTTCACCAAGGAAATGTTCAGAACTATTTCATTAGGCCTTGTCTCTTAAAGCTTTCAAAAGTTTATTTAATGTTTCATAGTAGACAGAGCCATAGATCATTGATTTTGGACAGAGACTGATTTAATTTTGTTATCTGGATCAAGTTGGTTCTGATTACAATGGGAAGCAAAGTGGAAAAATGCTTTTATAAGCTTTCTTTGTGGTACTCACAACCACCTGGAAAGAAGAGCCTCATCAAAAACATGTTCTTTAGCAATGCTTTAACCTCTTCTTAAAACATTTCTTCACCAATTAACAGGCCTGAAATCAACAGTTCTGTCTGTGTACAAAAGCAAAGTTTTAAAAGTTGGTTTAGGATGGAATTTTTTTTTTTTTCATGACTGCATATCTCCTAGAAAAAAAAAAGAATAAAACAATTATAGGATTATATAAGCATCCAGGTTTGAAGAAGATGTTGCTGTTTTGCACAAAACCTTTAAAAAACAATTATACTGTTTTGACTGCCAGAAAGTATTGAGGTAAAAAATCTGTTCTTCTCCAAAATTTTTGGTTTTACATTAGAAAAAAAAAACAACAAAGAGGGAATAGCTGTTGTAATGCTTTCATTTCAGAAGCATTATTTTTGTGATATAGTTGTTCTGTAATAGTGAGCCTACATGTTAAAGGTGTGAAAGATTTAATGATACATAAAAGCTGAGGTGGAATGATAAGGACAGAAAGATTGATTGAGCCGCAGTTGTTGCTTCTTTGAATTTTTGGATTTACTAGACTGTTTGTGTTGAACAACGGATGGCAGGCAAATAATGAAAGAGAGTGACACAATATCCAAACAGTTTCCCTGGGCTGGCCAGATAAGCTGAAAATGCTGGAAATGCGATCTGTGGGATTTTTAATTGACTTTTCATGAACAGAAAAAGCAATTAGAAAAGGGAGCAGAGAATTTTTTAATAATGACTGTTAGGACTTCAAAGAGCTACCACACTTTTCAACTTTGAAGGAAAGTAACATAAAAATAAAAGCAGAAAACTTGGGAATTTAATGCTTGTTCCAGTTTAATGATGTTTTGTGGTTCCTAGACTCTTTTAATTGTTATATCGTGCTTAGCATTTTGTGTTAGGCTGAGCTGTGAATGTTAATAGTGGTTTAACCCTCCTGGAATGTCAACTACTGGCATGTTTCACGTGACCTAGGGACTCACACTCAGTGTGTAAATAAAAAAAAACATCCCTTTCTTGGAACCACAGCCTGTGAGGATCTATGTGAATCAAGTTTCTGCTTTAAAACACTCCAATGAACACATCTCATTCAACATGATCTGTTTTCTAACCTAGATGGGCAATTAGGTATATGAAACAAAATAGGAGGAATGCATATGTTCTTAAACTTCAGCATGTGAATCAAGAATATCATGGATTGTTTCTTCTTGTATTCAAAATGTAACAGTGTGCTGATTTGGCCTGTTTTTTTGGTAGCAGGAGAGGGCCACAGAAGTAGCTTCTCTGAGAAGATGCTAGAAGCTTCCACCATGTCTGACAGAGCAAATCTCTGATGGCTCTGATGATGGGCATGCTGCTGGCCCAGTTAGAGAGGTTGTTAACACCTCTGTGATGACATATTTAAGAAGAAAATCAAAACGGCACACATGCAGGTTTTTTTTCCAGGGGTGGCGATGCGCTGCCACCATCTCAGTGTGGGCCACAGCAGGCCTTGCCTGCCTGGCTGCCCTTAGCCTGCTGCGCTGCGGGCCGAAGGGCGGGAGCGATGGCGGCGGCTTCCCCTTCCTGGCGCCCTGCATGAAGGGAGACGTTGATTAGCACCGGCACTGCAGAGGCCGCCACTGCCTCTGGCTGGTGGCGGTGAGGCCACCTGGCCAGCGGTGGAAACATGGCAAGTGATTCTCCGACACGGGACCTAGACAAGAACAACCTCTTGGTGCTGCAGGATCCTGCAAGAATTTTTGAATTGGTGGAACTTGTTGGCAGTGGTACCTATGGGCAGCAGTTTTTCTTCTAGCCGGAGCGGAGGAGGAAGTGAGGACACGTGAGGGAAAACAACATGGCGGCACCAAGGTGAGTGGAAAAAGAGGGGGAGGGAGTGCTCCAAGCGTCGGAGTCAAAATTCCTCTGCAGGTCATGGTGAGGAGCATGGTGAAACAAACTGTCCCCCTGTAATCCATGAAGTCCATGGGGGATGGAGAAATCCACTCACAGCCCGTGGGAGAAGTGCTCACACCAGAGCGGGTGGATGCTGGAGAAAGCTGTGATCCAGTGGAAGACCTGGTGGAGAGAGAGGATCCCTGCTTCCAGAGATAGGGAAAGAGAGCCCTTGCTTCCAAACTAGAGCAGCCTATCTTTAGAGGACTGCACCCT